>SNQJ01S0147086.1:0-19247 GCA_010110895.2 Picea sitchensis | reverse complement strand
CATGTGCATTGTCCTTCATGTCCAAATACCTTTATCAATCTTGCGGTCCAAAACCCATGACTAGGGTTGACATCAATGACAACAACCAATCTTCCAACAATCCCAACCTTTAGATATTTTTGTCTTAGTTCCAACAAGCTATTGCACAAAGGTATCCCCTAAGATATTATGATCCAAATAATACCTTTATTTTATTTAATTAAAGTATGCTCAATAATAACCAAAAATTATGGAAATCGTCGGAATGCCATAGAACCAAGAGAAAAATGTGATAAAATGATCTTGATGATGAAATATGGTTAATGGAATAGACTGGGACCCATATAAATCCTCCAAGTTTCATGATCTCATTGTTATCCTCATTTTACTCCTCTGGTCAAGCTGACATAAACTCATAAGATTACCTCTAACTAGAAGGTAGGGGAATCCAAAAATGTGGACATTACATTAAGTATACCCATTTACATCTGACAAGTTTCTTCCTTTTGGAAGAGGTACAAGTTCCCAAGTATTTTTTTCCATTAAGGAATGATATTCTTCATTCATTACTGTATCCCAATATAGATGGTCATAATCTTATACAAATGTGTTTGGATCATGAGTCTTTGAAACTCGAGACATAAGAGAGGAGGCTCGCTAGAACTGTGAATGTGTATGAGTGCAGGTTCATGTTCGATGGATTCATTTGGATGAAAGTGACTAGGCAGAGGTGGATTTTCATCCTCACTTTCATCATCTGAAGAAGAAACTAGAATAGGACCTAAAGATGGCACAAATTTCGAATATGGATCGTAGGACGAAGATGGTACAAACACCAAATTAGGTATGCATGCCAATATATTTTCATCAAACTTAACATATTTTATGATAATTATTTCATTAGAATGCATTGGAATGAGGTTGAATAAGTCTATAGCCTTTGACATCTTCAGAATATCCAACAAAAATGCACTTCTCACTTTTAGGCTCTAATGTTTTCCTTTTCTCATCAGGAATGTGAGCCCATGCTTCATTGCCAAATACTTGGAATTGGCTTACATTTAACGTAATTTTAGTCCATGCTTCTTCTGGTGTTATATTTTTTAAAGCCTTTGTGGGAGTGTGATTTACTATGTAATTGGCACAATTGATGGCTTTTTCCCAATAATGAAGACTTAAACTCTTAGATTGGATCATACAATTTCCCTTTTTCCTTTAATGTTTGATTATTTCTCTCAACAAAACCATTTTGATGTAGTGTATATGGAACAATATGTTACATTTGAGTGCACACTTCTAACTTTTAGGTTGTAATTTTTTCCTTTTCTCATCAGGAATGCGAGTCCATGCTTCACTACCAAATACTTGGAATTGGCTTACTAACTTTATTTTAGTCCATGCTTCTTCTGATGTTACATTTTTAAAATCCTTTGTGGGAGTGTGATTTACTATGTAATTGGCACAATTGATGGTTTCTTCCCAACAATGAAGATTTAAAGTCTTAGATTGGATCATACATTTTTTCTTTTCCTTTAATGTTCAATTCTTTCTCTTACCAACACCATTTTGATGTGGTATATATGGACCAATATGTTACATTTGAATGCACTATGAAATGCAATAAGTTGTGAATTTATTTTTAACATATTCATCTTCAATATCTATTCTTATTCATTGAAGTTGATGTCCAAGTTGTTTTTTGACAAGGGCCTTGTATGCCAAAAATAGGTTAAAGACTTCACTCTTAAGTTTTAGGAAATAAACCCAAGTGTGTCTGGATAAGTCATCAATGAAAGTTAATAAGTACTTGTACCCATATAAACAAGGAGAATAAATTGGACCACACAAATCACTATGAACAAGTTGCAAAGGCGTCGAGGCATGCCAAGAGGCACATTTGTCAAAATTGTCCCAATGATGTTTGCTGAGAACACAACCGACACAAACACAATCTCTACAAAAAACGAGAGGAAGACTAGTCACCATATTTTGATTACATAGTTGTTGTAATAAGAAATAGTTTAGATGACTAAGTCACTCATGCCAAAGTTTTGTCAAGTCATCGCTATAAGCAACAAAAACTAATGGACAAGATGATGACCCAAACTTGTCAAAATTTTATAACTTGGTAATATCATCAACAATTATAGTTGCTCGGACATGCTTAGGATATTTTAAATAATTGATTACAACTTTGTGAGGTGAAAACTCTATTGTTTTACCTTCACCTGAATGAGTGATCTGATATACTGATATAAGGTTGCTAGAAAGACTTGGAACACTTAACACATCATTGAAATAATCGTTATCTAAATAAACTATTCGATATCGTACAACATTAAGAGATTTATCATCACTAACAAATATTTGTTTGGTGTTAAATTCATTAAAAGAAGAAAAAACAGTTTTATCCTTACCCATATGATACGATGCTCCATAATCAATAAGCCACTCATCAAAAGAAGAAGTAGATGTTGCATTGAAGGAGAAACCATAAGTAGAAAGTGCATTCCCATGAGAATAACAATTAGAGGAAGAAGATTCAATATTGATGTTATGATTCTTTATTTCTTCTTCTAAGACTTCCATATTTTTAAAGTATTTAGACTCCAGATGACCATCTTTCCCACAAAAATTGCAATGTCCGTCAGTCTTCTTAATTTTTTATTTTGGTCCTTTATTACCATTGGGAGTAGAAGATAGCTACGAGGGTTTGGGACCCTTGTTTTTCTTGTTGTTTCTTTGGATGCTTGGTTTTATCTTTCTACTCTACCACTAAGGCTTTGTTAGTGTACCTGTAGTGCTAATCATCCCAAGTTGCAAAAACTTATCTTTCTCTCTAATCAAAGAATCACAAAAAGACTCAATAGTGGGAGTTTGGTAAGCACCTCGTAGAGATTCTCTAGTGGCATCAAAGGTAGATACAAAGACATAATATTCACTACCAAGATTAGAAAGAATAACATATATGCATCGATCATCCTTCAGATCTATTTTATAGTTTTTAAGTAAAAGTATAAATGTTTTGAACTTACAAAAATAATCTTCAACCCAAGGTAAATCATTGGGACTTAAAGTCATTAACCAGTTTAAAATCTGTTGGGCTCCAATCACTTTGAGTTTACCAAATATGGATTTTAGTTTATCCTAGGATTCATTTGGGTCATCAATTCCTTGAAGGTGAAACCGTAAATAAGGATACATGGAAATTCTAACTATCCCATTTGGCTTTGTTTTCAACATCTGTGGGGGTTGTTTATTTTTCCAAGGTAATCTAGTACAATACTTTACTTCTTAGTAAATCCTCCATATGAGTTTTCTAAGATAAGTAGTTGGTACTGGTAAGAAAAATACCACTTGGAGTAGCCATATTAAAATATGCAGGTAACATATAAAGAATAATTTTTTGACGACTAGGGGAGCTCTGCAACTTTTAGGGTTTTTTCATGCTCCCGATTCCCGCCTGCCTAGACCTTCTCTGACTCCCTTGGTACGTGTTGATTGCCTCAACCCTGCAACTCTGACTGCCTCAAGAGAATGGGAACATAAGGGGGGGTGAAATCCCCCTCCTACCGTAACGTCACCGCCAATGATCTAGAGAACTCACGAGCGCGCCGACTATCGCTTCCATTGCACTTACGAGACCAATATATGCAGGGAGAGATGAATATAAGCAATGAATCGAACACATATGTTGGGTCCTCACATCCAAAAGTAGCTCAAGCCTGGATAACCAAAAAATGTATCCCCCAAGCCTTAGTTGTGCCCATGTACGTCATCAAAACCACCAGGATAGGGGAGCATACACAGTTCAAGCGAGACTATGCCCTCATAGGAAAATTCCTAGGTGTATGGACCTCAGAAAAGGACCTAGCTCTTTGGATAAAGGTGTGGTGGAACCCCAAGGGAGACTATGAGCTTCAACTAAGCTCCAAAGGTTTCTTTACAGTAATATTCTACAACCTGGAGGACAAGGACATGATCTTTAAAGGGGGACCATATTTGTACAACTTGACCGACCTCTACCTACGCTTTTGGACATACCGCTTCTACCCAGAAAAGGAAAACTTAGCATACGCATCGACATAGATTCAACTCTATTCCCTACCCCAAGAGTTATGGTTAGAGGAAATTTTACTAGGCATAGGCAATACCCTGGGTAAATATGTCAAATCGTTTGAAGCTACCAAACATAGAAAATACACCTCTTATGCAAGGATATGTGTCTATATGAACATCTCCAAAGCTTTGCCAGACACAGTTACATTAGAATACCAAGATGAGGAATGGGCCCAAACCATAGACTATGAACACATCCCTTTCAGATGTCAGAAATGCCATGAACATGGACACCTTTTCAGAGATTTCCCTCTCAATGCCACCCCCAAGAGGGAAGCTGAAGAGAAACCAAAGGAAGGAATTACCCAGGTTCAAAATCGAAGGAGACAAGCACAAAAGAATACCACAACCAACAATGGAAAAAAGAACCCAAATAA
This sequence comes from Picea sitchensis, assembly GCA_010110895.2. NCBI lineage: Eukaryota > Viridiplantae > Streptophyta > Pinopsida > Pinales > Pinaceae > Picea > Picea sitchensis. The sequence continues at coordinate 14,772 of SNQJ01S0147086.1, read as the reverse complement.
TAATTCATTTGAAGCCCTTAACCACCTCCCAGAAGCATAAGAGCTAGAAAACCCCCACAAGACCGTGGGGAAAGCTCCCAACAAGCACAAGGAAGATCAGTCATCACAAGAGTATCAAACCCTAGTAAACCAAGTAGATTGATAGACTCACCCAGTATTAGGGAAAGAACCAGAAAGAGAGGAAGACATAGTCATGGAAATGGATGAGGAGGACCTAACATAAATCGACCTAGACAGGTTAGATGAAGCACTCAACAAGAAGGATCTCTAAACCTTACCAGAGGACCAACTGAGGAAAGTTCACAAAGTATTTATGGAATCATTAGAAGGGGATACATATAGGTTGGGGATCAACATAGACCCAAACCAAGATCCAAGAAAATACCCAAAAGAAAACAAGTGAAGGGGCAGAAAATCAACTCATCAGCTAATAAAGGAGGCATGAAATTATATGATCAACTCGGGATAGATTCACAGGCCCTCAGAGAGCTCCGTTTCCCACCCACCAAATTGTTAACTATGAATATCCTCACATGGAATATCAGAGGCCTAAATGGAATATCCAAACAAAGGATTCTTCAAAACTGCATCAAAATGGAAGACCCTGATATATTCTTGATACAAGAGAGAAAATGTGCAGGGAAAACTACAGAAGATATCATCAAAAGATGCTGGCACAAATGCGAATCCTACCAAATAGACTCAAAAGGGTCTTCAGGAGGCCTGGCCATCCTATGGAATCCTACTACAGTCATCCTCGATCAAGGCCTCTCCACCCCATTCACCATCACAACGCACTACATAGCCATTGGTTCAGACAAGGAGGGAATGACCACAAATGCTTATGGACCGCAGAACAACCAAGACAAAGACCTCTTTCTTCAAAACCTGACTTACCTAGGTTCTTTAGCAGAAGGCAAGCGATGGATAATAGGGGGAGAATTCAACATGATTCTCACGTTGGAGGAGAAACGAGGGGGGGGGGGAAGCCCCTGGAGCAGGACAATGCAAAATTATAGGAACTCATAGAAAACCTCAGATTGGTAGATATTGAGAATGGAAACAACACCTACACCTGGACCAACAAAAGATCATGTCACCAACAAATAACATGCAGGATTGATTGCTTCCTCATCTCAGAAACTCTCCTTCTGGAAGGTCCCCTAGTAGATTCTGACATCCTCTCGAAGGCAGGCTCATACCACTAGCTAGTTCAGCTCTGGGTTGACACTATTGCTACCCCGAAGCTTAAACCCTTCAGATTTGAGAAATTTTGGCTCTCCCATCCATATTTCCAGGAGCTAGCCTTTCATTGGTGGAGCACTGTGGAAACACAAAAAGGTACACAAATGTATTGCTTCCAACAAAAACTCAAATATTTCAAACAACAGGTGCACAAATGGAACAAATAATTCTTTGGGAACATTTTCCAGGAAAGGAAAATGATGGAACAAAAACTAGAGAACCTTTAGGGACAAATCATTCATGCAGGATATACAATCACTCAATAGCAGGAGGAGAATGAACTCAAAAGGCAATTAGAATAAAGACACAAGTAGGAAGAAATCACGTGTAGACAAAAATCACGGGTTCAATGGCTCAATGAGGGAAATAAAAACACCAAATTCTTCCACCGTTCCATGATACATAGACGCCTCATCAATTGCATCACAAAGTTGGATGACTCGCAAGGAAACACCATGTTAACTCATCATGAAATAATGCACGAGCTGACAGACTTCTACAAGGAATGCCTCTCAGAACCCAACGTGGACTGCACCTCAGCAATAGAGCGGGTGACTCAAAATATCCCAACTATAATCACCCAAGAACAGAATGAGCCTCTCATGACACCAATATCGTAAGAAAAAGTGGATTAGGTTGTTCAGGAGTTACCCATAGGCAAGGCTCTATGTCCATATGGTTTCACAATAGACTTCTTCCACTCCTACTGGCCTATACTAAAGGAGGAAGTGTGGCAGCTGGTGGAGGAATCTCACAGCTCAAGAAAAGTTCTTCCAACGCTAAATTCCACTTTTCTCACTCTAATTCCCAAAGAATAAAGGGTCACCAATCTGAAGAACTTCAGACCCATAGCTCTTTGCAATGTGATCTACAAAATCATTTCCAAGGTCAAATCTCTAATACTTAAACCAATTCTCCCCTTCATCATATCCAAGGATCAATCAGGGTATGTGGAAGGAACAAAAATCATGGATAGCGTCATACTTTTCCATGAAATCATTCACTCACTCAAAAACACCTTCACTCCAGGTATGCTTCTAAAACTTGACCTTTCAAAAGATTTTGACAAATTAAGATGGAAATACATGAAAGCTCTCCTATCGGCTTTTGGTTTCAACAAGGATTGGATCTCTTAGATAATGAACCTCATTCCTCAACCTTTTTTTTGATCCTTGTCAATGGTGTCCCCTATCAACCCTTATCCCCCTCAAGAGGATTAAGGCAAGGTGACCCTCTCTCCCCTTTCCTTTTTTTCATAATGGTTGAAGGTCTAGGACGCTATATCAAGGCATCAATTCATAATGGATCCCTCCAAGGCCTCCTTATTTATGGGTTACAACCGACAACCTCCAATAGCCAATTTTTCGATGACACACTGCTAATGAACACCCCCATTGCGCAATAAGAAATTAAACTAAGTTCCATCCTCTCCGACTTCAGTGAATCCTCCAGCACCACCTTCAATCTTGCCAAATCACAACTCTTGTTTTTAATAATCCTGTAGCAATCCAACAACACCTTTATCAACTTTTGAATACCTCTTTTTGCACTCTTCCCTCTCATTACCTAGGACTCCCTCTCTCTGATTCAACAACCAGAAACATCTCATGGGATTCCCTCCTACTCTCCATCACCAACCGTCTTAGCAACTGGACCTTTCACCCCCTCATCCTCCCAACCATATTGGTTCTCTTAAAGTTAGTCCTCCAATCCATCCCAACTTACCTCTTCTCAACCATAGCTGCCCCCCAATCTGTCATAAAGAAAATAAGAAATCTGCAAAGAGACTTTCTATGGCATGGACACAACCCAAACAAAAAATGGGCCCTTTTCAGATGGGACAAGATCTGCAAGCCTAAATATTTAGGTGGTCTGGGCCTTTAGGACCCTGTAAAATTAAATAGAACCATGGGGGCAAGAATTTGGTGGAGATGGCCCAAACCACCAACAAATATCTGGGAAAAAATATGGAAATGCAAATATGCCCCAAACACGCATCAAAATCAACTCATAAGAATGCAAAAGAAAATCCAAGTCTCCAACATCTAGAATGTGACCTGGACAAACCAACCACTCATACAGGAACATGCCTTCTAGGAAGTTCACAATGGCCAGAATGCCCTATTCTGGATGGATTCCTGGAAGCAAATTCAAACCCTACAATTGGAAGAAAATCTACAATCCTATGAAAATCACATTCAAGATCTGGCCACTCTCAAAGTGGCAGATTTGTGGACAGATACCCCCATCAACTCTCCCTGGCAAAGATGGAAATCTACTCATTGGAAACTCTAGGTGGCAATGGATTGTGACCTGCAGCAATGGAAACAAGCTACAACCCAAAGGCGAATCCAGAAAAGCAAAGACCAAGACATTCTCAGATGGGGATACACACCTCATGGAAGATTCAATCTCAAGGAGGGATACACCCTTCAGGAGAAATTCCATAACCTTCAAAATATAGCATTTGGACAACAATATGGAAATCAAAACTCTGGCCCAAAATCTCTACTTTCCTTTGGCTTCTACTTCAAAACAAGATCTTAACCTGGGACAATCTTCAAAAATGAGGGTTCATCAACCCCTCGATTTGCCATCTTTGCCATCTCCAGACAGAAACCATGGATAACCTCTTAAATAATTGTCCACTCAGTGAGAAAATCTGGAACCAGGCAACTCAGTTCATTAGAAGAACCAAACGATTTAAAACCAACATCACAAGCACCATGAGGGACTGGGGCTCTGACTCCTTCAAAAGTCCTATCCTGAACAAAACCTGAAAACTCTTACTAGGATTCATAGTTTGGGAACTATGGAAAGAGAGAAATAAAATAATCTTTCATTCCCAACCATCTCCTTCCACCCTCCTATGGAACACAACCCGAACAAAAAATGGGCCCTTGTCAGCTGGGACAAGATCTGCAAGCCCAAATATTTAGGTGGTCTAGGCCTTCGGGACCCTGGAAAATTAAATAACACCATGGGAGCAAGAATTTGGTGGAGATGGCCCAAAACACCAGCAGAGATCTGGACAAAAGTACATAAATGAAAATATGCCCCAAACACGCATCAAAATCAACTCATAAGAATGCAAGAGAAAATCCAAGGTTCCAACATCTGGAATGCGGTCTGGAAAAGCCAACCACTCATACAGGAACATGCCTTCTGGGAAGTTCGCAATGGCTAGAATGCCCTATTCTAGATGGATTCCTGGTAGCAAATGCCACCCCTACAACTGGAAGAAAATCTACAATCATACGAAAATCACATTCAAGATCTGGCCACTCTCAAAATGGCAGATTTGTGGATAGATACCCCCAGCAACTGTCCCTGGCGAAGATGGAAATCTACTCATCAGGAACTCCAAGTGGTAATGGAATGTGACTTGCAACACTAGAAACAAGCTACAACTCAAAGGCGAATACAAAAAATAACAGACCAAGACATTCTCAGATGAGGATACACACCTCATGGAAGCTTCACTCTCAAGGAGGGATACACCCTTCAGGAGAAATTCCATAACCTTTAGAAAGATAACATCTGGACAACAATATGGAAATCAAAACTCTAGCCCAAAATCTCTACTTTCCTTTGGCTTCTACTTCAGAACAATATCTTAACCTAGGAAAATCTTCAAAAATGAGGGTTCATCGGCCCCTCGATCTGCCATCTCTTCCATCTCCAGGAAGAAACCATGGAGAACCTCTTAAATAGATGTCCACTTAGTGAGAACATATGGAACCATGCCACTCAGTTCATTATAAGAACCAAATGAGTTAAAAACAACATTACAAGCACCATCAAGGACTGGAGCTCCGACTCTTTCAAAAGTCCTATCTTGAATAGAACCTGACAACTCTTACTAGGATTCATAGTTTGACAACTATGGAAAGAGAGAAACATAAGAATATTTCACTCCTAGCCATCTCCTCCCACCATCCTCTAGAACACAATCCTCCTACATCTCCAGGAAACTCTTCAGCTGCAATCATGGACCAAGGAAGACTTCCCAACTGACCCAGGTGAGCTCTCACTCCTCTACTCCTGGGGCTTCTCGTTTGCACTCTCCACCCCTCAATAGCCCCCCCTTTTTCAAAATCCCTCAGTCCCTCTAAGTGGATCCTCCCCCTAAAATGCTTCAATAAGGTCAACTTTGATGGTGCATCCAGGACACTCGAGCTATGGCACGGTCATAAGAAACATCTTAGGCCAAATTCAAAGCCTCATCATAGAAAATATCGGATGCGACACCAACAATTCTGCAGAGTTTTGGGGTCTTATCAAAGGAGTGCAAATGGCAGTAGATAAAAACCTCACCTGTCTGATCATTGAAGGAGACTCCAAAATCATAATAGACTTGGAAACAAAAATCCTGAATGGCAGAGATCTAGGGAAAATCACACCCAACTGGCGCCTCCTTGACCCTCTTTATAGCTTCCAGGCTCTTCTCAGATCCTCTCTAACTCTAACCCCTTCACACATTCGACGAAGTGAAAACAAAGTTGCAGACAGACTGGCCAATGCAGGGGTTGACTCTATGTAGGAGATCATTCTCCATGATTCCAAGTAGTCCCAAAGCTCACCCCTCTAGCTCCAATGCAAGGAGATTTCTCAGCTGGATGGCCCTAATTTGGACAAGGTGCCACCTTTGTCTATTTAGAATCTCTTCCAAGTCAGTAATGATCAGAAGCTCAGGAGCGAGCACAGAAGAACATCAGTTGGCAGTTGATTTAGGGACCTCGACAATCGAGAGTCAAGCACACAAAGGTTGTTGTTTCCCAAATTTGCAAAGTCGCGAAAAGTGAGAGAGGATCTCGACCGTTGATGCTTGAGGTGATTTAAACCGTCGATCGAGTCCCTCTGATCGGACACAAGAAATTTTTGGGAACTCGGGTTTCGGGAGTTCAGAGCATGGAGGGAGTTGTCTGCCCAAGTTGTGAAATGCGAAATGCAAGAGCAGATCTAGATCGTTGGTGCTAGAGGAAATCTCAATCGTAGATCTGGACCCTTTGATCTGACGCGAGGTAGTTTTGGGAATTCAGATTTCGAGAGTTTGGAGCATGGAGGGAGCTTTCTCACCAAGTCGCAAAGTCGTGAAACATGAAATCAAGAAATGCGAGAGTGGATTTGGAATGTTGGTGCCAGAGGAGACCTGAACTGTCGATTTGGTCCCATTGAGCAGACGCGAGAAAATTTTAGGAACTCGACAATCGAGAGTTTGAAGCATGGAGGAAGTTGTCAGCCCATGTCGCGAAGTCGCTATACTCGAAATCATGAAGTGTGAAAGCATATTTGGACCATTGATTCTCAAGGATATTTGAACCACTGATCCAGGCACATTGATCTTAGGAAATTTTGTAAGCTGTTAGGTTGCAAGCACTTCTGTAAGCAGATATTATGCTTGAATCTTTGTCAGCAGATAGGCTGCAAGCATTTTTGTAAGCAGATAGGTTGCAGGAATTTTTGTAAGCAACTAGGCTGCAAGAATCTTTGCAAGAAGACAGGATGTAGGTCTTTTTGTAAGCTCTCAACTGGAATTAATATAAGGATGCACTTTTTTTTATTCACAAAAAGAATAAATATGCAGGTAACATGGATTCAAAAACTTAAACTAATTGTTTGGATGGAAAGCTCTTGTAAAAATAGGTTGCTTTAAAAAAACAGTATTGAGAAAGGATCTCATATGTGAAAGTTATGTCCTTAAAAAAAAACACAAACAATAACCAAAGTGCCACGTGGTAGGTAGAAGATGGCCCACATGGTGATGGATGTACAATGATGTGGTTGAGTAAAAACAATTATCTTTCGTCTTTAACTTTGCCTATAAGCTCACTTTTACGAATAAGTTACTTATGAAATGGTCCAATTTTATATAATAAATGAGAATCACTCTTATATTGAAGTTATAAATTAATTTTTCATGCAAAAAGTAACAAAAAACAAGTGAAATTAGCAGCAAAGATGCTTATACCCGCCTCTTAGAAATATGTTAATGTAATAGTTGTAGGTAGTCCAAAGTGAAAAGTTAAAATAATTATGAAATATTTAAAACTTGTAACAATGTATTACTTGTGCATTGCCTAAAATCAAAATGGAAATAGGAGTGACTACTCCATGTGTTTAAAAGTTTAAGTAGAATTGAACGAATTTAGGTGTTAATAAATATTGACAATGACACAAATGTGAATTGAAGTTTTCAAAATGTTCTTAAAATAAATAAATTGATGAATACAAGATGTGGCATATTAGTCCTATCCATAGCACTCCAAAGTATAACTAAACTAGAACACATGAAGTACTTGCTTATCTTGTAAGGAGGTCAGGGGTCAAGGGTTATATCCCACCCAAGAGTATAAAGAGGTAAGAGGTAAAGAAAAATTCCTTTAGTGGGATAAGCTTCATTTGTCTATTTAATGCCAGCCTTGGGTTAAAGGGGTAATGTGACAAGTAAATCCACTTGCTTTCTACTTGCTTGAGGTGAGAGTACAACTATTAAGGAACACATGATACCAACGTGGAGGTTTACAAGCCCATATACTAGCTTTGGAGGGATGACTTACAAGGCTTACCAGAACAAGTAAGCATTGCTTTCTTCCTAGAATAGGATTATCCCTTTCAATTGGATAGATTATTTTAAGGAGATATTTCCATAGAAGGATATATTATTTCAAGGGGATATTTCCTCCATAGAAGGAAGTCGATTCTTTGAGAGAAGAAAATAGTTTCTTCCTCGAAGCCAATTCCCTACACCTGATTCTTAGGACCTTAAGTAGCTAGGGTCAGGACCAAACTACCTAAAGGGAAATAAGGCTTGAGTTAGAGGATTAATGGTTAGAGGGTGTGTTGGTTAGTGGGTAAATGGTGAGGGGGTTAGTAGATTAGTGGTTGGGGTTATTTTGGGTTATATGGGTTACATATTAAGGGGTTTATGGTAGTGGGTTGGAGTTAATGGATTAGTGGATCATGTTTAACTTGAATCTATGAGGTTAGTATGTTAGAATCTATGAGTTTAAAGACTTGGTAATTAAATATAGAAAATAAATTAAGGAGTTGGTGAGTTATTTCTGCTCTTAACCATGAAACTTTATACCGACCATATAACTTTTCACTATCTAACTATGCATATTTTTTATTACTTCATTTAGAAATATGAGGTTATATAAGTAATTCAAATTTGTATAGTATGGTTAAATATTTTTGGTTTTCACGTCTAATTATATTATAAACCTAAGTTCTCTCTCATAAGTATAGGATGAAATTTTGATATATTAATTAACATAATTATTGAGAGGAATTTATTATTCATAATAAACATAAATTTTACATTATAAAAAATAAGTTGAAAAGTGGATTAATTTATAGTCAATGTGCTTTGACTTTTAAATAATTTGCATTTTTTTTTTCACTTTCTGCCATAAAGTTTTCTAAAGTATCCAAAAAATTATCAATTAAATTGATTATTCTTTAAACTGAAAAATAAATTTTAAATTTTCTAAATATAAATTCATATTTTGTGATTGGTCGTTAACTATGATTAGGCAATTTTTATGTGGTTTTACACTTAATTGTCACATTTTAAAAATAATTTAAAAAAATAAAATTAAAAGAATCAAACAGGATTCCATGTGTCCTTATTAATTATGGCCATCAATACTTATTCGTACACATGTCACATCTATTCATGTCACATCTATTAATTATTTTAGATATTAAATAAATATAGTAATAAGAGTTTGAAATATTAAAATTAATATATTTCAAATTTTAATATTTCAAACTCTTATTACTATATTTATTTAATATCTAAAATAATTAACAAAAGTGACAATTTCTTAAGCGAGAGTTACGCACACGAGCTCTGGTGTGCCCCCCCATTTATTCTTTCTCACGCTTCCATGGCCCCAGGAGGGGGCTTCGAGGCTCCCCGCCTCCTCCAGATATTTGGCTTTCAAGAAGCAGGTCGCGACCAACTGCAAATGCCCAACATCAGATGCTCAACAAAAATTTGTGAAAAAGATTGATAATATCCCTACAGTCACCCTCCCTGCAGAAGACACATGTCGATCTGCATTGAATTTAGTCGAATGGGGGCTCATTGGACAGTTCACTGGCCTATGGCCCTCTCCCAAAGCTGTAGATGTGTGGGTGCAAAGGAATTGGAGTCCTCTAGTTAAGGAAGGTATCAAAAGCCATGTTGTTGGTAGGGGTTTCTTTGCCTTCGTCTTTGACAATATAAAAGACAAAAACCTCATCTTTAGGAATGTACCATATTTTATGGGGCCCCAGGACCTGTACCTAAACAAATGGTCTCCTGACTTTGATCCGACGCAAGATGTTCCATTGGAAATCTTGGTTTGGGTGTGTCTTCCTTATTTACCTTTGCCTTGCTCAAATCTAAAATCATTAGAATCCATTGGAAACACCCTCATAAAATATATCGATCGAGAAAAGAGAAAGGATCAATATTCATGTGAAAGAATATGCGTCGAAGTTGACTTGGAAGTAGGGTTGCCGAAAGCCATTCAACTAACGGCCGCAGACTGGTCTCACATCCAAGAATTGGACTATGAACAAATTCCATTAAAATATAGGTATTGTCATGGTTACAAACATTTTTCTCGACAATGCAAAAAGAAGGATGAGGAAGAGATGGAGAACTCAAAAGGAAATCAATGGGCACAGGTTCAGAAAGAAGCTCCACCAAAGAAAAATAGCAGATCCAAAGGGAAAGGGGCGCCAATGGGGACTGGTGCTCCCACCACAGGGAAGGTTCAAGGGGAAGGGAGTTCAGCCCCTTCAAGACCATATACTTCTAAAAACCCTTTCAAAATTCTCAACACTCCTTTTGAAGCTCCTAAACAAATGAATGAGGAATCCAAGCAACGAACCCTTCCTCCGATAGTAGATAAAGGCAATGTAGAGGAAAACCAATCTGGTTCCCCATTAGGAAATTCCTCCTCCCCCTCCTATGCAGAAATGAAAAAAAAAGAAACCACTGGAAACCTTTGGATCCTCGGAAGAATAGTCTTTTGAGAGACCCTAAAAAAGAGCAGGGAGTAAATCACATAAGGAAGCTAGAGAAGAAGAAGCGGAGAGGCAAAAAATGTAAGGAAGCCAATCCACTATTGAAATGTCCATCGAAAGAAATACCAGAACAAGGCCCCTCAAGGGAGGTCCTACCCATTCCAATCCTAGTAAATAATGCCTGTAGTCTCTTGGAATTCTAAAGGCTTGGGGAATCCATCGAAGGCCAAAGAAGTCAAAGATATTTTGAAAATTGAATCTCCTGAGATCCTCATGCTCCAAGAGACTAGAATTGAAGGGGAAAACCTTCTAGAAATCAAAAATCTGAAATGGAAGAAAAACGCAGGGAAATCCATTAGTGCAAGGGGCTCCTCAGGCAGACTCACAACTCTGTGGGCGAAGGACAAGTTTCATCTAGAAATATATTTTGAGCAGGGATGATTTTAGGGGCTAAATTTCTCTCATGGGCTAATTTTCCATGGTTTTTTCCAAAAACAAATTCACTATTCTAAAAATGATTCGCCCAAATTCTATAGGATAAAATTATTTTACCTTAAAAATTGCCAAAAATTTATACAAACTATATAAAATCCTTAGAAATTTGAATATTTTTATAAAAATATCACCAAACATTTATAGTTGGCATATGAAGGATCAGTAATATTCGCCAAGGTTTCTACATTTCAAAATATATTTCCATCCTTAAAATCATCCTTGATTTTGAGTCTCAACACTGGATTTTCACCGAACTTAAACATTCTTCAAGTAAGATTACCCTCTCACTCTTCAATATCTATGTTCCTATCCTTTACTCCAAGAAGAAATATTGTTGGCAATATTTAGCAGAAGTTTTAGAGATCTTCTCCACAATGAACATCATTCTAGCCGAAGATCTTAACTTAGTTTTTGAACCAAAATAAAAGAGAGGTGGAAATAGTGGTAGGGACCAAATGCTTCCCTTTGTTGAGGAACTAGTTCATCAGTGGGACCTCCTTGACTTCAAGCCTTCGAAAGGACTCTACACCTGGAAAAATAACAGAGTTGGGGATGATCATATCTTAGCTCTCTTGGATAGGTTCTTAGTCCATAGCTTATTCCTACAGGAAAGGAGGTTAATCTCTACCAAGATTCTTCCAAAACCGACTTCAACCCATCCTCTTGCATTTGGAAGAGGAAGAAAACTTGGGCCCAATTCCTTTATGTTTCAACCCTCTTTGGATAGATAAGGAGGGGTTCTTGGAAACTGTCCTAACAGTTTGGTCCTCTCCAATTTCAAGGTCTCCAAGCTTTGTGTGGGAGTAGAGATTAAATGAAACAAATCATGCTTTGAAATCCTAGGTTAAATATCTCATTAATACCCCCTCTAGTCTCAGATGAGAGACTGTTCAATAGTTATCAGATCTGCAATTGGAAATGGAGATCAAGGACATCACCAATTTAGAATTGGAGAAAGAACAAGCTTCTCAAAGTAAAACCTTTTGCGCTTTCCACCAAGAAGAAGAGTACTGGAGGCTCAAGTCTCGCAGATTGTGTATAAAATATGGAGATCGAAACTTCTCCTTCTTCCATCGTTAGTTCAAAGCCCACCTTTCCCGAAACCACATTTCTGAAATTTCCTTTGCAGATGGGAGATTCACAAAGGTTTTGATCAGCTAAAAGTAGTAACCGAAACTCACTTTCAGAACCTTTACAATGAAGATGGTGCTGGTTGTGAGGAGGCCACCTCCAACTTCCTCTCACACATCCCCTCTCTTGTAATATGGGATGATAAATCATCCCTCATGAATCTTTTTACTGAAGAAGAAATATGCAATGTTATCTGGTCTTTGGAGCCCGACAAAGCACCAAGGCCATATGGTTTCTCAATCTAGTTTTATAGAGCATGTTGGGAAATAATCAAGACTGGTTTGTTGAGAATGATTAAAGCTTTCCAACAAAGAGCCAAAGTGAGAGGTACAACTAACTCCACTTTCCTATATTTAATCCCAAAAGAAGTGAATCCGGGTTCCTTCGAAAGATTCAAGCCTATCTCGCTCTGCAATGCTTCATACAAAATTCTATCCAAGATAATGGAAAACAGAATTAAGCCTCTACTAGGGAATCTCATTTCTCCCATGCAAGGTGGATTTTTCAAAGGGACACATATTCTGGATAATATAATTCAGGTTCAAGAAACCATGCATTCCAATAATCAATTAAAGGAGCAAGGGATGATTATAAATATCGACATGACAAATGCATTTGACCAGGTAAACCTTTCCTTCCTTTACAAAGTCCTTCTCTCTTTTGGTTTTTGTCTTGACTTTGTAAACTTGATTAAAGCTTGTACTAAAAATCCTTGGATAGCTTCGCTAGTGAATGGAAGGATGACTAATTATTTCCAAGCTTTGAGGGGATTAAGGCAAGGCTACCCTCTTACCCATTTCCTGTACGTCTTGATGGAAGATCCTCTAAGAAGAAAGTTGACTGATGAAAATAAATTTGGGACAATCCTAGGCATTAGGTTGATGAAGGGCCTTGATCCAATCAATCATGCCCTATTTGCAGACGATTCTCTTATGCTGAGCAAAGCCTCCATAAATATTGAAAATATCTTCAACGGAATCCTTCAAAGCTTCTACAGTATCTCTGGAGCGCTCATCAATAAAAGGAAAAGTACAATGTATGGGTGGAAGGTATACCATCAAACTATAAAACGAATTTCCCATTACCTGGGGTTCTCAGACTATGTTTCTTGGGAAAATATAAAATACCTCAGGCTTCCCTTAGCTCTGGATTCGAATAAGTCTTCATTGTGGATTGAAGTAATAAACAAACTCAAATAAAAAATTGCATCTTGGGGTGATCAGGGGATCAAATTTTGCTCAAAAATTCAAAGTGCTCAGAATCGCTTCAAATTGAACAAGAGAGTAGGCATCATTGTTGCGAACCCAACGCAGCTCGTTTGGGTTCAAGCGGACGTCGGGAGCAAGAGATATCGCGTTCTGTTCAAAATGACAAACATGCAAAAAAGGGGTGCTGACTGTACAGTTCGTACGGACGATGATGTGGCAGGTCGTACGCTGACGTGGCAGACAGTTATTGGACAGTTGGCATGTGACATGGTTTGTTGGCAGCGAATGGGATGGAGACACGTGGCCCAATCAAAGGCCGCCACATGTCACCTATTTGTTGGTTAAAATCTTTGCACTCAAAAAGAGTCGACCCCGTGACCTCCAGGGAAGGGTAAATCTTTGGGAAAGGCTGCGCAACCGGCATGCCCACACATGTTCCTTGTTATATATATGCATTGCATTATATTTAACATCGTTTAAATGTATGTTTGGGCGTGGACCGGGTCGGGGCTAAGCCCCGACCCGTGGTTATATGTTATATTGTATGCGACCGGAGCTACGACGGTTAGACCCACCGTAACTATGTTATAACCATTTGCATAATGCGCGGTTTGGTATGCCATGTGACCAACATATATATGCGCATGGCTTTAACATTATGGTTATCAAACTGTTTTAAAAAATTAAGCCCTGTTGTATAGCGCGCGGTCATGTGACGACCATGTGTCCACGGGCCTTGGTAGTTAGGGTCGATGCGTAACTGTTCGACAGTTTGGACCGGTTGTGCGGTTGCGCCCAGTGCCAAGTTTTTATGCTTTAAATTGCGTGTGGGCTAGGTTGAGCCAAGGGAGGTGCGTTTTGTAGATGCAGAGACAACAAGCTTGAAGGGGAGACTTCCAGGAAGCCTATCTACTTCATTTTTTGGCCAAACGAGGTGCCAAAAAAGCCCAGCTAAGGGTTTTTGGACGTTTTGAAGCCATTGGAGCAGTCTATTTGGCATTTTGAGCATTGTAAAGAACATTTTTTAGCACTTTGAACAAATAATACAAATGATCCATTGGAGGCTGGACCAGGAGATGTAGCCCAAGAGAGGGGTGAACTCCTTTATCATTTGTTGTGTTATGTGTTTTATGTTCATTGATTATGCTGCTACTTATATGCATCTTGAATGAGTAAATCCTATTAAAGTTGTGTTGCAAATTTGATCCATTTTCTTTTAACACATAAAATTAACTTGCAAATATTTTCAAGAATACAAGTCTTCTTCATTTTTAGATCAAGTTGGTATCAAAGCATAGGTTTTTGAAGACTTGATTATTTGCAAGTGTTTTGTTTTATGATGCTCACAAGGTTGAAACTCACAAGAGGAGCAGGTCAACTTGTAAAGCCAATTTCTCATCCTTCAAGGAGAAAACATATACCATCATTGCAAGTTTCAAGGAGGCATTCACCAAGTATGGCTCATGAAGAGAGTCATGAACATGTTCCTAGAGAAGATGAAGATCTCAAAAAAGTTGTCATGGAAATGAGAGAGAAGATGAAGATCTTGATAGAAAGGAATACAAGGTTGCAAGGTGAAGGCTCCAACCCTTCAAAGCATAAGGGAGACAGTGGTGATAAAAATCCAAAGGCGAATGGAGGGAATGGTGCTTCTCCACCACCCTCTCCT
>SNQJ01S0147085.1:25834-40648 GCA_010110895.2 Picea sitchensis | reverse complement strand
AGTCAAGTAAAAGAACAAAACAAGGAAGATGATGAACTTATCAAAATCCTTGCAGATCTAAAGGAACTAAGAGAAAGCAATGTCAATCTGAAGACCCAACTTGAAGAAACCAGAAGAAGAGAGGAGGTAGTGAGGAACCCATTGAACAAAATGGAAGAATCATGTCATAATCTAGAAGCAGAAGTTGTGAATCTTAGAAAGAAGGTTGAGAAGTCAAACACCCAAGTCACGTTCTTGAGTAACTCTATGATCTTAGATGAGATCTTGGATAGTTAGAGATCACCATATGAGAAAACTAGTCTTGGCTACAACAAGGAAGAAATTAGTAATCCCAAGAAACCTGATGCAAGTCCTTCATTTGTAAAGAGTGAAGACAAGTCTGATGCAAGTCTTTCTTTTACAAAATGGAAAGTGAGTATTATGTGGGTTCTTCATGTTCAAATAATGAAGGCAACATTACAACATTTAGAATGTCAGGTCAAGGAAGACATCCTGAAGCTACTCATACACCTCAAAGTAAGTTTAGAAGAGAGACACCTTCATGGATGAATCAAAGGAAGTATGAGAGTGTTTTTAATGGGTTTTTTTTTATTGTAATGAGTATGGGCATAAAGCCTTGGATTGTAGGCATCATGGAAGAAAACAAATTGGTAGGTTAAACAACAATATAAGATGTTGGAACTGCAATCTTGTTGGACATATTGCTACACATTGCTACACTATGAGATGCTACAATTGTGATGGATATGGCCACAAATCCCAAGACTGTTGGAACTCAAAAAGACATTCAATAAGAAATGCTTCACACAATATGACAAGAAGAGTAAATAAGACATGGAAAATAAAATCTTAAGTACCAAACAAGAAAGATAATGAAAATATTGCTCTTGAAATTGATGAAGTTAATAATAGGAGATCAGTAGGTGAAACTTCTCAAGTTAAGAATGAATAAGATTCTAATGCACATAATAGTGACGTTGATGTTGAATCTCAAACAATAGAACAACAATAAGAATTGAGTGATGATTATCTCAAAAATATTTCCATCCCATTTTAATGGTACACTAAGACTCCTTCTCAAAATAAAAAACTTTGTCCAGGAAGATGCAAGGACTATGCTCAATGAAGAAAAATTATCTGATGGATTTTGGAGGGATGATGTAAGCACAAATGTATACATATCAAACAAATTTTAGCTCAAGATTAATAGTAATAAGACTCCTTATGAACTATGGTTTGGAAGATCTCCATTGGTAAAATATTTCAAGGTATTTGTAAGTAAGTGTTGAATCAAAAGGCTTGATAAGAATCTCATAAAATTTGATGCTATATCTGATGAAGATATCCTTCTTGGATATGCTTCTACCAAGAAAGCATACAAATGCTACAATATTAGATTATATAAGATTGTTGAGAGTGAAAATGTCAGGTTGTAGAGAAACATGAGGGGGTACAAGGATACCAGGGACATGTTGGGGCTAGAAAGGAGGCCTCTACGGTCTAGGTTGGAATACCCCTTGTCCAATCCAATTGAAAAATCCAACTTGGAAGAGTTGTTTTAACTCTTAAGGATATGCATCGAAATGTATCGAGAATCTGGGCCTTCTAGGCCCTCTGTTCCAATTCCCTTTGATGTTTTTATTACAACGATGACTTCCTCTACTAAAGAAGCTCACCCTGCATGCATCAATTATTAACAACTAGATTGTTAAACAAACCATACATGACAATATTTTATTATGAAATAAATTTTGGCTCAACAATCACATCAAACCCATGCAATCCAATCCATAAAATTCATTGAATAATTGTCAATGAGTAGGGCTTGAATTAGGGTCCTAGGATATCTGAGGGGATTGTATTGAGGGAAAAATGAGAAAATTAAATGAGCTCTGTATTGAGGGAAAAATGAGAAAATTACTGCTCAACAATTCATTAAACAATTTACTGTGCAACAATAACCCAAAAAATATTAGTTCTGATCCATCTTTGTGTTATTTCTTAATCATTGTAATACAGAGCTTGAATTTAATTTTAAATAACAGGGTGTGAAAAATGAATCTGGGATCGAGAGGGGATTTGTAATGAGTGAAAAAGTGAGAAAATGAAAGGGAATCAGATGGATATTGTTCTTAAAACAAATTAAATAAATCAACAATCATAACTCTGTTCAAAATTAATCCAAAAAGCATCCACTTCCAAGACCAAACCTTCATTGTTCATCAATTGTATGTAAATTTCTTATTGTCTGAATAGTAATTAAATTTTCCCATAAATCCTTAAATTGTAATAGTCTGTGCATTATAAATTATGTAAAAAAATTCCATTGAACAATATTGTGTATTATAATGTTGATCTCTCCCTTTAAAAATAAACAAAACATGCACATCAATATGCTCAACATGCACCATGATAATAATCAACAATCATTGTTCTCCAATCAACAATTAGGCCCGATTTAAATGTACACATGTGTCTTTTAAAAAAAAATTGACAGACTTGAAAGCATGCCCAATCATACAAACATCTTCATTCATATCAATCGACAAAATATTGAATTGATAATAACAATCAACCCAAACATAAGCCCCAGATTTTATCTCTGTGTGTATTAGCACATATAACTTCCTTTTTAAACAAGTTATAGTCTACACGATGATTCCAATTTAACTATATAATATATGAAGTGAATAGAACTAAACTGACACACATGCACTATTTTTAACTTGCTAGAATCCTGATCGGGCTTGTTAAAAATCACACAGGTGTCTCCTTAAGCAATCAAAATCATGTTGAATTAAACACAGTGATCAAGACCATAATGAATAGAAAGACAACTCTTGACTGTAATCAGCCATTCATTTCCTTTTTTATTTGTTCAAAAAATTCATCACTGAAGGACCTCATAGAGATTCAATTGAAAATGATGGGTTTATAAACGAGAGAGCACGTCTCTTTAAAATTTCACAATCATTAAAACTGATAACCCAATACTTGAAAAACCCCAGAATCTTCCCGAGGAGAGCAGAGATAATCAGAGTCTGAGTTGGGTTGTTTCAAAAATCAAATGTAGAGAGGAAACACAAGATTGTTTGTCTTTTTAAATAGGAACAAAGATATTTAACAATCTTGCAAGACTTATATCCACTTTACCATCGATTAACAACCACAAGCCAAAATATAAATTTGAAAACGAGCAGCAATGGGCCACACAGTCCTTCAACTTATTACTTCAAGCCATTGACATAACCCTAAGAAAATTCTGGAGTGGAGAATAAAACAAATCGGGCTAACAAATCCAGACACACACTGATGTCACTAACACTTTTTGTAGAGAGGGTTAATTTACACAGTGGTGGTTACTTGAAAAACACAGACATATAATGTCTCTTTCCAACACTCGAAAAGATGAATAATATTTTGAAAACAATTCACAGTGAGGCCACATACAATCATCATTACATTGGGGATGATAGGATTGGTGTGTGGAAGCCCTTTTCATCTGATATCCATTAAACACATAGGATTGGATTAATATTCGGGCAACCAAGAATGGACTTTTGGCAAGATTACAGCGAAAATACAGTGAAGAACGATCTATTATCAAGAGTTTGGGGTTAGATAAAAGAATCACACCAACAGTCTATAGTCACTCTATAACTATATAAATACTACGATAACGGTCTAGAGTTGACAACCACTGAAATACAACTGGTGGTAAAACCCTTCAACCATAAAACACAGAGATTCATGGCACCACTGTCTCCATTATTCCACAGAGAATAATCAATAAAAAACAATTTGACCCATAAATAACCAATGTGAAACCTTTCTATTCAATAATACCCATTTCTCTGCTTACAACTACCAACATTTTACAGTCATCACAGAGATCCATAACACCATATTTAAACACAATCGAAAATATCAAGAACACAAAGAATCTAAGCATCACTAAGACACCATTTGGTTCATAAAATAGAGAATCCATCATGGATGGAGAGAAAAGAACCATACCCGTGAGAATAATGCTAAAATGATGAGTTGGTCGAGCTTTCCCTTCCAAAAAAAACCTGAAAACGCGGATCTTCACAACCAACAGAGAGATACTGCAACAATGCAACAATGCTAGGGTGATGGGCGATAGGGAAGGTTTGGAGTGATGTTCAGTAAATGCACATCCCTTCCACACCTGGCCCCATTCAATTCCAAGTACGAGACATCATAATAAGAATAACATCAACCAATAAATCAAACCATATAACCAATGCATAATTAATGCCAATCCATCATAAGATATGATACCATAGATATTGCATAGTGGGCCACCCGAAATATTTCATACGTTAACCTTTTCCATAAATCCACACAATAATCCATATCCACATTGTTATATGTTCCTCCATTTGACTTTAATGAAATTTTCACATTCCATTAATGAAACAATAGTATAATATTTAGGACTAGCACTTGTACTCATTAATTATTTCAATCAAAATTTGCATGTAGACTTTTTACATGGTTTCTTTCCTTTTGCTATAACTTTAGAACCAATTTGTATTTTTGTTTTCTTTCTTTTGATCAACCTCTAATTAAGGATTCAATTCATATATGTGGCTAAGTAATCAACATATGAATTAGTAAAAAGGTTATAACATAGCACTTGTAACCAACATGATCCTCATATGCATGGAAATTGTTATGTGTCGCAAGTGATTACCAAAATCATTCCACAACTATGAGTTATCCATTTATTATCATGCCAAATGAAACGAAGACTGCATCATCAAAAAGGTAGAACTATGTAGGCAACATCATAACAACATCTAAACATGTGTAATATTTCTAACCTTGCGCCTCTAGTGTACAAGGGGGTCCCACCTACTAGTATTATATTATTATAATAATTAAATAATAGCTCTTTAGCAATCCTTTGTAGGCGGCATTCATTGTTGCGATTTTAATCGTCAAAAAATTGGAGACTCCACAGGGAAATATGTTTCCAACAGATTAGGAACTCAGAATGTCTAGTTTTGCAGACCATGTAACATCAGATCAAGAAGATATAAATCAGAATGATTATGCAACAAGGGGAAGTGAGCGGATTTAAGGGAATAATGACTGAGAATTTGGGAATAACTCATGGAAAGTGTTAAGTATGAGGGGGTTTATACTTATAAGGATAATCATTCAACTAAAAAAATATTCTTGACTTCCAAGAGAAACATTTTCTAAACTTTCTCTTTTGAATCTTGAAATGGATGAAAGAAAAGGAAATAAGAAGAGGGATAAAACCAACTATCTTATAAAACAACAGTTGAAGCAAATAAAAATTTCAATGTACTAAGTGGGAACCATTAGTACTGAAGTGTTGGATATATTGTCATTAATGTCAACAATCGATGTGATGATCTGTTGTTAATGACATATGAGATTGTCATTGATGTCAACAGTTGATGTGATGATCTATTGTTAATGACATATGAGATTGTAATTGATGTCAACAGTATATCAATTAGCAGAAGAACTTCGTGATTATTGTTGATCACGACAGGATCAACAATGTTCCTATAATAAAAGATTAGGAGGGTTATCAAACGCAGAGATCAAATCTTGGAAGGAAAAGCGTAAGATCAACAGTCATCTGATCAAGAGTTTGACCGTGTTTATAATCTAATATAACGTGCATTGGTCATATGAGTGACCGTGGGCTTGAGGACTGTTGAAAGATCATGACCGTTAGATTTGCAAGCCATCAATGGTAGGAATGAATTGCAGGGATCAAAATCAGAATTAAACCACTTTCTATTTAAAATCCTGCAATCTGTCTAGATCATCAGATCGCACAAATTCAATGATCTATGACTATAGTTGATCCAACTAATGACCAGTTTAAGTCATATTAAATCATGACTATGAAATGAGAAATCACAAAATCTATGACACGGATAGATTACGGAGATTGAAAGGAAAATTAAATCAATTATAAATTGTAACTCCACAATCATTGTTGACCGTTGATCTCCTTTGATAATCTCCACAACCATTGGATAATATTAATGTGGAAGGATAGGATAAGCGGGGATAAAAGGTTGATATTTTGATTAGTCGAATACCTGTCAGCCGTCAGATTAAATTCGATACCTGTTAGCAGACGGATTGTGTTAAAGTGGAAGGACAAGATAAACCTACAAGAGCTGCATTGCAGAATACATCGAACCATTGATCTAAAGAACCTGATCAGTGAACACAATTCACTTCAGGTATAAAGAAGCGAGGAACTTACGCCCCGTCAATTTGAGATTTGAAATACCCAGAGCCTGAAAATCCGAAGTGAATAAGGACCGTCAGATTTAGAGGACATACGAGGACCATTGTATCATGGTTTTCATTCAGCAGACCACGTCAACAAGAACATGTGGAAAACCTTTTCACCAGAACACGTGAGCAGTATACATCAGCAAGGATAAGTGGAAAAGTGAGAGAACAACAAGTGTCAAGCTGAATCGACATTTCTGGTACGAGCAAATCATGAAACAGAGTGACACATGGAAGCTACTATGCTTGTGACATGTCAACAAGTGAAGTAAGAAACTTACATCACTCTGGGAGTTTTGCTTCAGGAGATATACCACCATTACTTTCCCCAAGTACCAAAGTGTCGAATGCCATAGTCTCGAAGTGGACATGAGACATCTAATCTAGAGATCACTTAGCGAACATCCTTGACCATCGATATACTCAGTGGAAGGATAGTGTAAGTGGAAACATTAACCGAAAATAAGCAGTCTCCATCGTTGATGACTCACACATCAGGTGATCACTCTGGAGGAAAATGGAGCAACATTTATTTGAAACCTCTAAAGTGCCAAACATCAAAGTAGCGAAGCGGACATAAGTCGTTTGATCTGAAAGATCACTTCGGGAGTGTTTTCAACTATTGATCATTCTACAGTGAGAGTTGAGGCTTGATAATTTCGAATCCCATAGGCGTGAAAGGATCTAGACCGTTGATTGAGAAAGGGACATGCATCAACAGATTATCATCTTCGAAATATTGACGTATGAAGAAGAGAAGGAGTTTCAGATTTGATATCTCCAGAGTCCGGAGACTCGGAGTAAATGGTGGCCATCCATTTCAATGCCTGATTAATTCTTGGCCATCAGATTAAGGAATGAAAGGATAGATGTAAGGATCGACTATAACCATTGATTTGGTTCTATGATAAGCATGAACCGTTTGATATTTTCAGTGATATCCTATTTAGGATTTTTGAAAGGTTAGATGTCACGAAGAATCGAAGGGAAAAATCTCAAAGTTACGACAGTCATCCATCTCGTCAAAAGAATGAATCATGATCATTAAATTGATAAATGCTCAAGAGATCGTATCGCCTAATGTGAGGTCATCGTCGTTGATCATATGGTAAAGAGATTTGACAGGGCATATTGTCATGCATCTCCTAAATTTCTAAGCTTGTGGTTCTACGCCATTGTTCATATGAAAATGGTTTGAAGGGAATGCCTCATAAAGATTTCATTAGACAGATAATTAAACCAGAACAATACATAGAATCGATAAATGATCGAATATGGTCTGTTGGTGAACCGAGAACGCAACAAAAACATGAGTATGATCTAATGAGTTGATCCATGTATGTGATCAACTCATGAAAAACCTGAACCGATACATAGTCATGATTAAAAGAGAGTTAAATCATGAAAACATGAATAAAGAATAAAAAGGAAACAATGATATTAATTAAAGTTTATATTATCATTTTAAATGAAAATTTACAAAGGTTCAAATAAAGGGACACGATGTTTTAATCTCACACCAGTTTGAAGATTATATAAATAAGAAAAAATGTTGAGAAGAGTGTGTCTCTGTGGTTCATATTAGAAGATAAGAAAAAGGAGTAGATTCCAAGATGAAGAACTATTCGTTCTAAGGCTCCTGTCAATGTCTTATTGAACATCAAGAACAGAAGAAGACAGAGAAATAGTTATGCAATCCAGTAATTAATACATAAGACAATACAAGAAAAGGTTGTAACAAACAAGTAGAAATTACAACAATGGTGGCATGAGACAAATTTAGTGAAGTATTGATGCAGGAGCATCTCAAGCGATCCAGCGCGGAGATAATCGGACAACTGGAAAAGTGCCCAGCACAAATTTTGAAATATCTTGAACCATTAATGAAACATCAAGTGGAAGTGCACTTGTATAATGTAAATGGACCTTGAGCGATTTTCTCTCGTCCTTAGTAGGTAGAAGGCATTTATAGTAGTTAATGCAAGTAGGTAGAATTGAATGTGTAGATTAGATAGTTTTAGAGCTCAAGAGGGAAATGGGATACAAACACCCTCATTGTGTATTGTAACATTAGCATGATGATGAGCATAGAAGAGAAGTAGAGAGCTGTGTAGCAGACTCCGTGTACATAAGTTCTGGATTAATACAAGAAGGTTGTGATTCAGACTCATGGTGTTCATATATTCTCTGTGTATGCATCTTTGAATGTTATTCTCATGAATGTTTTACTCTTTCTGTCATGAAATTGCTCTTATGCTATGTGTGGATGATTTCTTGTTGAATGTTTGAAATATGAGAGGAAAGAGGAAAAGGAATGAGTTTCAATTGTTTCTCTATCTGAGCAAGAGTTCTTGCAAGGAGTGCAGTTGAATTGTCCGCAAGGAGTGCATCGACAAGGTGTTCAGAGGTTTGTCTCTAGAAGCTCAGGAGAGGAAGATTTTGTTCTCATTTCCAAAAAAGTGCAGTTGGGCACAGGAGCCGTGCAAGGAGTGCACAGGCCAAGTGAAGCCTCAGGGTTGCGAACCTGACTGAAGCATTGAGGGATTGCTATTGTAGGTGTGCGCAGAGTTGAAGGATTTCAACACTTGGAAGTGCTTGAAAGTCTGCCACAAGGAGTGCGTGCAAGGGTTTTTCTAGAAGACTCTGAGTTGGGAAAGTTCAGAAGGATTTGAACCTTCAAAGGAGTCGAAGGAAGGCATAGCGACGTCGGACCACTGGAGGACGAGTTCTCAAAGAAAGAACGAACGGTCGAATTCTCTGTAGAGAATTCGTGAATTTCCTTAAGCCGTCAGATCTCACGGAGGGCAAGGGAGTTACCATGAGTATTCCTAAAGGTTCCAAGCTCAGGAGGAGTAGGACCGTAGATTCAAGCCATAAGGGTCGTTGGATTTACACGTGGGTTTCTATATCGGGTTTTCTTGGATTGAAGTCCCGTAAACTTTGCAACGAAAATCGTGAAATCACGAAACGCGAAGTCCCGAAAAGCTAAAAGGATTTGTGTGGGACACAGAGGAGTCAGCGAGTGGACAGGTGGCACATTATTGACACGGAGTCAAACTCCATTGATCATTTTGGAGTTTTGGGGAGTGAAGTTTTGAATTCATTGAATTAGGATTTGCGATATTGCGAAGTCCGAAGTCCCGATGGAGTAAAGGGGCGTTGAAAGGTCAACCTTGTGAACGTGTCAGAATTTCAGAACATCAGGTTTTAGGAATCGCGGGAACAAGTTGTTGGATACCGCGACTGCCGAAATCGCGATAAGGAAAAGCCCGAAAGGGAAGAGGACGGGTCAGCGTTGACAGTTTGTGGGTTTTGGAGATCTGAAAGACAAGCACGTGACCAACGGATTTGCGAAAGTGCAAAGTCCAATTTCCCGAAGAAAAAGGGGGAATTCTTGAAATTGACTGTGGGTGCAGATTTCCCGAAAGGGAAATAGAAGAGCCATTCCGAAGCTCTTCGGGCCAGTGGAAAGGGAAAGATCCTGTGTTGATGTGGACCTTCTGACCTACAGGTTGTGGAGGGAGAATGCGTCATCATTTATGGTATCAGAGAACAGAAAGGTTCTTTGCTTTCTGTAGTAGAGAAGAAAAGAGAATTCACCATGCTGCCAAGGAGAAGGGACAGGAAAACACCCGATCCACCAAAGGATAGGGAAATACCAAGAAGAAGAGGTAGGAAGATGACTAATCCAGCCATGGAGAAATAAATGTGTGATCTGCGAGATAGACTTGAAGACATGGAGACAGCATAGAGATGTACAGTAAGTGTTGGGGATCTTAGTGATTCCGAAAGTGAAATTGAGGTTGAATGTGAAGAAGAAGTTGCAGCCGAAGATGCAACAAATGAACATCTGATCAGATCTATTGCAAGAATGGGTGCAAGAGAGAAAATGGACATTCCAGTTTATGAGGGAAACTTGGATGCACAGGAGCTTCTAGACTGGATTACATCTCTATATACATAATTTGACTATGAATATGTCAAGGAAGACAAAAAAGTCAAGCATGTTGTCACAAGATTGAAAGGACATGCAACATTATGGTGGGATGAACTACAAGCTGATAGACGGTGCAAAGGCAAGCAGAAGATCAAAAGATGGGATAGAATGATCGCGAAGATGAAGGTGAAATTCATCCCCAGGGATTATTAAATTACTCTGTTCAGGAGGATGCAGAACCTGAGACAGAAGTTGATGACAATGAAAGAATACACTGAAGAATTCTACAAGTTGAACATCAGGGCAGGTCATCGGGAGAGCGATGATGAAAAAGTTTCCAGATACATGAATGGCATGAGATACGATATTCAGGATGACATGAGCATGGTAACCATCAGAACGGTGGAAGATGCTTATCAGATGGCTTTGAAAGTTGAAGAGAAGCTGAGCCAAAAGCAGGGTCAAAGAGGCCGAGGCAGAATTCATCCTAGAGGCAAATCAGTTGCCCAGGACAAATATCAGAAGCCCAAGGAGGAATGGAAGAAACCTCAGACTTGAACTGAAAGAGGTGTAACCTCAAAGTGAGGGAAATATGATAAACAAAGAGGGAAGCATATTGAACAGAGAGGAGATTATGCTGACAATAACACTTTTCCTCATACTAAAGGTAGAGGAAGAGGTGGAGTAATAACATGCTTCACATGTGAAAAGAATGGGCACAAGTCTTACGAGTGTCTAGATAAAAAAAAGGAAAGTGGAGAAGCTCACATCACCGAGGCACAGAGTCGAGATGTTGAGGCAGAGGATGCTAAAGGCGAAAGATCGTTGATGATGCGAAAAGTCCTTTTGACACTAGAGAAGGAGGTGGAGAGTTCAGTCCAAAGGATTAGAGTTTTCCAGACTGCTTGCAAAACTAAGAACAGGGTATGGAAGGTCATTATGGACAGTGGTAGCATGGATAATATCGTTTCTATGGAGATGGTAGAAAAGGTGGAGCTGGATACGATTGACCATCCAAGCCCATACAGAGTTTCGTGGCTACAAAAAGGACATCAGGTAACTGTCACTAAACAGTGTTTAGTTGAATTTAAGATAGGATGATATAATGATAAGATATTATGTGATGTCATTTCTATGGATGTTTGTCATCTATTACTGGGTAGACCATGGATATATGACAGGAATGTGATTCATGATGGGAGAATGAACACATACACCCTAGAGAAGAATGGGAGGACTCACATGTTGCTTCCAATCAAGGATAAGGAGGTGAAACCGGAAGTAATAAACACTATACTTCTCATGAGTGGGAAGGAACTTCTTACAGAGGTTAAGAAGAAGGAGGAACCACAGTTCATTGTGGTTAGAAAACTGAAGATTATTTTGACCAGCACAAGGGTGGATGATTTACCAAAGGAAGTTCAAGAACTGCTAGAAGAGTTCGCTGACATAGTAGTGGATGAACTACCTCATTCGTTGCCACCGATTAGAAGTGTGAGTCATCATATTGATCTCATACCAGGAGCTAGTTTTCCAAACAAAACTGCATACAGATTGACGCCGCAAGAAAATGAAGAGGTTAAGAGGCAAGTCTAGGATTTTTTGGACAAAGGTTTGGTCAGGGAAAGCTTGAGTCTATGTGTTGTTCCCATAGTACTCAGTCTGAAGAAAGATGGAGGCTGGAGGATGTGTACTGACTCGAGGGCGATCAACAAGATAACCATCAGGTACAGATTTCCATTGCCAAGGATGGATGATCTGATGGATTGCTTGAGTGGAGCAAAGTATTTTTCAAAGATTGATTTGAAAAGAAGTTATCATCAAATACGCATGAGAGAGGGTGATGAGTGGAAGACAACATTCAAAACCAATGCGGGGATTGTATGAGTGGATTGTTATGCCATTTGGCTTAACAAATGCACCGAGTACCTTCATGAGGTTGATGAATGAATTCTTAAGTGAGTTCATCGAAAAATTTGTTATCGTGTATTTGGATGACATATTGGTTTTCAGTAAAATAGTGGTAGAGAATCTGAAGCATTTGGCTACAGTGATGCAGAGATTGCAGCAGGAGAAGTTGTTGATAAACATGAAGAAATCCTCATTCATGAAGACAAAGCTCATCTACTTGGGATTTGTTATTTCTGCAGATGAGTTGTGGATGGAACTAGGTAAGGTGGAGGTAATCAAGAATTGGCCATCACCGAAGAATATCTTTGAGGTGAAAATTTTTCACGGATTTGCTAGTTTCTACCGAAAATTCATTAGAAATTTCAGTGGAATTAGTGCACTGATGATGGATACAGTGAGGAAAAGAAACAAGACTTTTCACTGGACAGAAGAGGCTGAGAAAATTTTTAATCTGTTGAAGAGGAAGATTACAGAACAACCAGTTCTAGTGTTGTCGGATTTCCAAAAGACATTTCAAGTGAAATGAGATGCAAGTGGATTTGCAATAGGGGCAGTCTTGAGTCAGGAAGACAGGCAGATAGCATACTTCAGCAAGAAGCTGAATGAAGCGAAAGTGAAGTACTCCACTTATGACAAGGAGTTGTATGTTATTATCTAGGCATTGAAGAAATGGAGACATTACTTGATCCCTGAAGATTTTGTCTTATATAGTGACAATCATGCATTGCAGTTTGTGACTCAATAGGAAAAGTTGAATTAGAGACATGTCAAATGGGTTGAGTACATGCAGAATTTTAATTTTGTGATTAAACATATTTCGGGTACTCCTAACAAAGTTGTTGATGCTTTGAGAAGGAAGTGTTTGTTGTTGCAGGAGTTCAGAGTTAGAACGTTGGGTTTGATGATCTCAGGAACATGTACGCCGATGATCAGAATTTTAAGGAGGCGTACGAAGCAGTTGAGAATCCGATTCTAAGAGATAGAAGCCAATGGGTAGAATACATGATCCAGGAAGGATTACTGTTTAAAGGTAATCAACTGTGTATTCCAAAATTCTCCATGAGGGGGAATTTGTTGAAGGAGAAGCACAGTGGAGGATTGGCAGGGCATTTTGGTAACGAAAAAACGTTCGCAAAGTTGAATGAGTCATATTTTTGGCCGGGAATGCGAGCATATGTCAAGAGATTCATGGACAGATGCAAAATCTACCAACATTCAAAGGGAAGAAGACAAAATGCGGGGTTTTATCAACCATTGCCCATACCAGAAAGGTTGTGGGATGCAATCAACATCGATTTTGTATTGGGGTTGCCAAGAACACAAAGAGGATTTGACTCAATCTTTGTGGTGGTGGATAGATTTTCTAAGATGTCACACTTCATTCCATGTTAGAAGACCAGTGACACAACTCACATTGCAAATCTGTTTTTCAAAGAAGTCATTCGACTTCATGGCTTACCAAGGGGTATAGTTTCAGATCGAGACACCAAGTTCATTGGGAACTTTTGGAGGACCTTATGGAAGAAGCTGGGAACTAACTTTTAATTTAGTTCATCTTATCATCCTCATATGAATGGATAGACAGAAGTGGTAAACAAAATTCTAGGACACTTGCTGAGAAGCCTGGTGACAGAACACCATAGCCAGTGGGACAACATATTACCACAGGCAGAATTTGCTTATAACGACTCGATTAACAAAAGAACAGGGAAGAGTCCATTTCAGATTGTCTATGGCATGCAGCCAAGAGGAATTTTTGAATTGAGAGATTCAAAACAGATTTCAACTAGGAGCACTAGTGCAGAAGATTTCGCAGAGGCGATGAGGGAACTTCATAGCCAGGTGAAGCAGCGACTGTAGAATTTGAGCCAAGAATATAAGTGCAGAGCCGATCAACACAAGAGACAACTTCAGTTCAAGGTTGGTGACTTGATTCTGGCACATTTGAGAAAAGAAAGGTTCCCGAGAGGAACATATAATAAGATAAATATGAAGAAAATCAGACCATGTAAGGTCTTGAAGAAATTTGGGGTGAATGCTTACGAGATTGAATTACTTGATGGGATCGAAATATCTCCGATATTCAATATCTCATATTTGTACCCATATAAGGCTGAGGAAGAAGATACAGGAGATGAGCAACCAGTGATCCAGTGGACAAAGAAGATGTCAGTTGCAGATAAGCCACAGATGGAGCACATACTGGACAAGAGGCTCAGTAAAAAGACCAGGCGAAAGCAATACTTTGAATATTTGGTCAAGTGGAAGGGCCATCCAGTTGAAGATGCCAGCTAGGAGAATGAAGTAGAGATACAGAGGCATGGGCAGACCGTGCACGAGCTCATGGACAGGAGCCCATGAAAATTTTCAAGCGAGGGAGTATGATGCAGGAGCATCTCAAGCAAGCCAGCACGGAGATAATCGGACAGCTGGAAAAGTGCCCTACACAAATTTTGAAATATCTTGAACCATTAATGAAACATCAAGTGGAAGCGCACTTGTATAATGTAAACAGACCTTGAGTGATTCTCTCTCGTCCTTAGTAGGTAGAAGGAACTTATAGTAGTTAATGCAAGTAGGTAGAATTGAATGTGTAGATTAGACAGTTTTAGAGCGCAAGAGGGAAACGGGATATAGACACCCTCATT
>SNQJ01S0147084.1:0-23695 GCA_010110895.2 Picea sitchensis | reverse complement strand
TGAGTTTCAACCTTGTGAGCATCAGAAACAAAACTTGCAAACAATCAAGTCTTCAAAACCAATGCTCTGATACCAACTTGATCTAAAAATGAAGAAGACTTGAAAAACTTGAAATTTATTGCAAGTGAATGTTATGTGTTTAAAGCAAAAGGATCAGTTTGCAACACATAAATTAAAGGATTACTTATGCAATTTATACATAGAAAACAACATAATCATTGAACATAAACACATAAGCACAACAATTGATAAAGGAGTTCACCCCTCTCTTGGGCTACATCTCCTGGTCCAGCTTCCAATGGATCATTATTATTAATTTCTCAAAAAGTGCTCAAAACATGTCTTACAATGCTCAAACTGACAAACCGACTGCTCCAATGGCTTCAGAGCGTCCCAAAACCCCTGTTTGGGCTCTTTTGGCACCTCAATCGGTCGAAAAACGAAGAAGTTAGGCCTCCTGGAAGTCCCCCTCTTCAAGCTTGCTGTCTCTGAATCTACAAAACACACCCTTTTTTTATTGAACCTAGCTCACACACATTTTAAAGCATGAAAACCCAGCACTGGGCACAACCGCGCCAATGGTGCAAATCGTAGGATGGTTAAGGGCGCGTCATCCCCTAACCGCCTAGGCACCTGGGCATATGGCATAATGTGACCTCGCGCATGGGCAAAAGTGGTTAATGGTTATAACCGTTGAAACTTCCTCCGCGCTCCAGGCCACGGGCATATGGTATACGACATGTGACCAAGGTTCATATCAAAATCCCGCGCCAACAACCGCGCGCATATAACATGGTCACATGTGTTATGTAATAGGACCACGTGTCGGGGCTAGGCCCCGACCCGACCCCCCACCAAAACGATACAAAATGCAACTTAAATACAATATTACCCGCATACATATTAAGAAACAATCGGCGGCATGTTGGTTAGCGGAGGAATTGTGAAGGCTTACATAGTGGGGGAGGTCTGGGGGTTGAACCCCGCGGACTCCCATAACATTTTACATACAACCAAAAAAACAAACAATGAGTGACACGTGGCGCCCACGGATTGGGCCATGTGTCCTCATACCATTTTCCACCAAACAGACACGTGTCATCTCATGATTCGTCAACAGTCAACCAACCATTGCTTTCCATGTCACTTCTGTACGGTCGTACGGTCCTGCCACGTCAGACCGTACATACTGTACGGACTGGTACAATCAACATCAATTTTTTTTTTGCCTGTTTAGCTTGACGAACATATCACGATATCTTCTCCATACAGAGTCCGTTTGACAAAGTAAATATACCGTCGGAATCAGGAAGGAGAGACAGACGCAATGGTACTGATTTCGTCGCATTCCGAGCACTTTGAAATTTGAGCAAAATTTGATCCCCTGATCAAGTAGAGTTTATCACTATGTGTATTTCAAATTAATCAGTGATCGTCTTATTTATTTGGTCTTGTATGTGGATGATATGTTGTTGATAGGAAACAACAAGGATATTATATAGGATGTGAAAATTTAGTTGTCCTCTAAATTTGACATGAAGGATATTGGTGCTACAAATATCATTTTGGGCATGGAAATTAAAAGAGATCAAGAAGACATGAAACTCTGGTTAAATAAGAGGAAATAAGTGAAGACAATATTGGGGAGGTTTAATAGTGGTTTAATATGAGGAAATGTAAACTAGTGAGGGTTCCCATTCCTGTAGGTGTAAATCTATCTACAGATCAGTTTCCCAAGACACGAGAAGAGGAAGAGGGCATGTCCCATGTTTTGTATGCCAATGTCATTAGCAGTTTGATGCATGCAACGTTATGTACTAGACCAGACATTGCACATGAAGTGGGAGTTTTGAGTAGGTATATGTCAAAACTAGGGAAGGATCATTGGGAAGAAGTAAAGAGGGTTTTCATGTATTTGTGTGACACTACTACTTATGGATTGTGATACCAAGGAAGACCAGGATTGGACAAAGTGTTGGACATATGTGAGTTTTTTGATGTAGAATGGGTTGGATATATGGATCACAAAATATCTACACGTGGGTATGTGTTTAACATGGATAATTTTAAGGATGGAAATTTATCTCAGAATGTAGAAACCTCTGAGAATATTACTTTACCTTAATATGAAAACTATAAAATGTTTGGCGATAGTTTTGTAAAAATATTCAAATTTCTAAGGATTTTATATAACTTTTTATAAAATTTGGACTATTTTTAAGGTAAAATAATTTTATTCTATAGAATTTGGGAAAATCACTTTTAGAAAAAATGGAAATTGGAGAATATGTTTTTGGAAAAATCATGGCAAAGTATCCCATGGGTGATATATATCCTCTAAAATTTCCCTTGGTGTTTAACCTATTTGGAGGAGAAATCAGTTGGATGAGCAAAAGATACGCTGTAGTGGCACTCTCAACTACACAAGTTGAATACATGGTAGCTACTCATGCAAGAAAGCAACAAGTATGGTTACAAAGATTGTGTTTAGGTATTAGGTTGGTACAACAAGCTATAAGGATATATTGTGACAATCAGAGTGTAATATTATTGGCGAAGAACCAAGATTATCATTCAAAGGGAAAGCACATTGATGTTCAATATAACTTTGTGAGAGACACACTTGAATACAAGAAGGTGTTGCTCACAAAGGTGGACACTTTGAATAATGTTGCATATTCATTGACAAAATCCGTGAGCACTAAGAAGTTCTCATGGTGTAAAGAGACAATGGGCATTGTTGCCCTGAATTGTTGACTATATAATCTTGTGATCCCCTGTATGGAAAGAAAACAACAAGTGCGATATTGTTGGGTATGTTTTATATTATTTTCATGACCAACCCCACATGTTGTGTTGCATTGAGCATGTGAGGGGAGCTAGCCTCCCCGGTCAAAGGGGTGCAAGGAGGAAGAGCCCTCGGAAAATATTTTTTGGCAGTTTTTAACATCCATTTTTAGTGGTTTCTAGTAGATGGTTTTCTAATACCGGTTAATTAATTAGGGTTGTATACTAATCTGGTTCAATGGATTAGGGTTTTTGGATGTCACAAGATCACACACACACATATAGTATTATAAACAATGAAGATGGCTGATCAATAAGAATTATAAGTGCAACTCTAAATAGGTTGTTGGTTTTCCTGATTTGGGTTTCTAGGGTAAAATATCTATGTAATGTGTGTGTGTGTGTGCATTTGTATCTTTTCTGTTTTTATTAAGAATCCATTTTTAGTAATTAATTGTATAAGGTTTTTAGTAGCTTCTTCTCTCTATATGGACAATGTACAGATTCAAATACAACTGTTTATTCTTGGTATCCATATGTTTGCAATCTGGGTAGCTAAGCTTTCCAAGTTCACTTTTGGGGTTCAAGAAGTGGAGTATTTGGGTCATATTGTATCTCAGAAATGTGTCAAAATGGACCTTAAAAAAAACAAATTTATTATGGAATGATCAATTCCCCAAAAGTTGAAGGATCTTAGAGGATTCTTAGGATTGACAACTATTATTACAAGTTTTTTAATAATTATGGTCAAATAGTAGCACCTCTAACAATGTTATTAAAATATGAGGCATTTTCATGGACTCAAGAAGAAACCACGGGCTATTATCACAAGTTTTTCAAGAATTATGTTCAAACAATAGGACATATAACAATGTTATTAAAAGATAAATCATTTCCATGGACTAAAGAAGCAACCAAATCTTTTGAAAAAATTAAGGAGGCTATGCATATGCCATGCCCTACTTCACAAAAAACTTTATTGTGTTGATTCCTTAGGGCATGGAATTGGTGCAATTTTAAAGTAGGGAGGAAGGGACTTTGCCTTTGAAAGAAACCAACATAAAGGAAACAACTTAAGTGAACCTATTTATGAAAATGAAATGTTGGCCATATTGCATGCAGTTAAGAAATGACGTTGTTAACTAATAGGAAGACACTTCAATGTAAAATTATATCATGATGGTTTGAAGTACTTCTTGGAACAACTATTATATTTAGAAGAGAAACAAAAATGGGTTACAAAGATGCTAGGTTATGACTTTGAAATTATCTACAAAAAAAGGAAAACAAAATGCGGTGGAAAATGCACTTTCAAGGAACGAAGAAGACACAAGATACACACTGCTTACTACGTGCTATTTCCATTCCTCAATTTAATTAAGTGGAAGAAGAAATGATATAATGGAAGATAAGAATGTATTGAAGATCATTCAACAACTACAAGAGGACCCAAGTGCATTAGATAAATTTGTGTGGAAGAATGATTCATTGTGGTATTAGGATCACCTATATTTATGTAAGAATTCTCAACTCAAGTAGAATGTCCTTTTGGAATTTCACACTTCTCTTAAATAGGAGGACATTTAGGGTTCCTGAAAACATTCCACAGGATCAAGAAGGATTTTTTTTTGGGACGGTCTTAAAATTAATGTTCAAACTTTTGTGGTCGAATGTGTGGTTTTCCAAAAAAATAAGGGAGAGACAATCAATACCCCAAGTCTCTTGAAACCGTTAAACATACCAAGTCAACATTGGAAATATATTTTAACGGATTTTATTACAAGTCTACTTGAGTCTGAAGGAAAGAATGTCATCATGGTGGTGGTGTATTAACTCACAAAGTATGCCCATTTTTTCTCTCTTTCGTGTATTTTTAAAGAAACTATAGTAGCTACAACATTCATCGAAATAGTTCAAAAGCTACATGGAATCCCTAAGATTATTATAAGTGATAGAGATCCAATTTTAACTGGTAATTTTTGAATTGAATCATTTTCTTGTTAGGGTACTCAATTGGCTCACAACTCTTTTTATCATCCTCGATATGATGGGAAAAACATGTTATAAATAAATGGGTATATGCATATCTTTGTTTCTTTGCATATTATAAACAAACACAATGAGTCAAGTGTTTTCCCTTAGTAGAATGGTGGTACAACATGTCCTTCCATACTTAATAAAAAATGCCCCCATTTATGACACTTTATGGCTATCATCCTCCATCCATCACATCACCATTGAGAGGTAAAGAGAAGGTTCAAGAAGTGTAGGACCATATAAATTACCAACAAGAGGTTCTCCAAATATTGAAGGACAACTTGGCTAAAGCACAAAATATGATGAAACCACATACCAACATCACAGTAAAAGGGAATTAGAAGTGGGGGATTGGGTATTTATGAGGCTACAACTATACAAACAAATTTCCCTCAAGAAACAAAAGAAGAACAATAAATTATAACCCAAGTACTATGGTCCCATTAAGATGTTGTTTTGGATTAGAAGTATGGCTTATAAATTGGATTTGCCTCTATCTTCACATGTACATATGATCTTCCATGTTTCTTGATTAAAGAAGGTAATTGGTGACAAAATATCACTTCAGACCACTTTATGAAAAATTAATCAAGAAGGGGAAATCACACTTATGTGAGAATAATAATGAAGGAAAAATCACACTTGAAAAAAAAAAAATCCTTGAAACAAAGATCAAACAACTGCAAAATTGAGCATTTACTAAATGCCTCATCAAGTGGAAGAACCTACCAGTAGAAGAGATGACATGGGAAGATGATTTATTCACATAAAAACATCCACGATTAATCAAGTGTTGAGGGAAACACTTTTTTGTAAGGGAGGTATATATTAAGCCTCATATATTGAGTTATCACATTTCTATTGTTATATTAGTGTTGTCCTTATTGGTTGACTATTACTTTAGTTGTAATTGTACAATTTGTCTCGTATATATACCAAGGAGACTTAGTTTTAAAAAACTCTTATCTTACACATTTTTTATATTGTAAAATTAGTCACCCCCTCAAAGAATCTTATCATTCATTCTTCTATTAATTCACAAGGCATGGAGTTATTTTTTCTATACTTAGGCTAATTGAGTGTTTGTTGCCTAATATTTGGTCCCTATAAAGTGTTCAACACTGCATGAAACACTGTTTCTTGTAGTCCATTTTCACTTCTTGGTGTATTTAAAACTTTAGGAGGAAAACAATGTTTCTTTCGATCTAAACCAAGAGGAACTAATACGGAGAACAAGGGTGCACCCACCAAGCAAATCTCATATCTTTAGTTTAATTAATTATTAATTAGTTGCATACTTTGAACCCTTATGTTGCATGAATTGAATTATTTGTTACTCTTCTAGCCTTCAAGTTCCCTACATCTTATATTATTATTTTTTTCTTGGTAGTTCGTTTTATGTGGATCCATTGCCAAACTATAAAAAGGCCTTTGGCCAAGTGAATAAAGTAAGCAATTAGTTATAACATATTCTTTCTTTCTTAATTTTCCTATTTCTTCTTGGGTTCAAATTCTAAATCAAATGTATTTCTATCAAAATGTAATAATTGTAACAAGAAAAACATGCATCCACTCTCTAGCCTTTATGAAGTCATGAATTAGATATTTAAGGCCCATTAACTAGTTGCCCATGTTTAGGTTTGAATATTGAAGTAGTATGAAATGTGGTTAGGGTTTAAGTTTAGATTATTTATAGTTAGTTTTTCCTTTCACATTGTTTATAAATAGTTGAATTTAATTATAAATAGTTGAATTTAATTAGGAAAAAATGAATAGATCCATATATTTAATTATATTAAAAAATAAAAAAATATTTATTAATAAAAAAATTAAACATTTTAAAAATTAACCAAAAATATTATTTAAAAACTATTTTAAATAAAAATGAATGTAGTGAATCTTATAAAAAAATGCACTTGTTACAAGTGTACACCTATTGAAAACCTCCAAAATTTATGGGCTTTTAATCACATATGTGATTTATGTGGACAAGATTTCATATGCTTTGAATATTCTTCCTCGTCACACAAAAGGAAGGGTTGTGATTTCAACCAATAACTTCCTTACATGACAAAACATATACGTTCGTCATTAAAAAGGGTGATTAGAGTGATTGGCCTAACAATGACCATCACTGTATTAATGCCCACTATAATAACTGCTTTTAGGGTTTTTACTATAAGCAACAACATTTAAGGTTTTTTGAATCTTTTTTTGTTTTTTTACTGCATTTACATGTCCACTTATTTACCAGGTGGCTACTTCGGTTATCGATAACAGAGAGCAATCGATTTTTGACTTGATTGATCCATTACCGATGAGATGGAATTTGAATTGAATGACTATTCTTCTTCATCAGGATATTGCAGATGCAAATTCCTTTTAATAATGGGCTAAGCAAAGTAGAGGACTTCTTATTAGTCTCTGCCCCGGGCCACGACAAGGACTATATCTTTCACCTAGCAGTCAAATCCCTTTGACTTCCCATTAGTTCATCCATTTTGCTACATTAATTGGTGCTTTTTAGTTTACCACTTATTCATTCATTCAAAATACGAAGCTTAATTCATTATTGGAATTTATTTCAAAAAACCAATACATTTTCTCAATTTTTTTAATTTGATGTATTCAATTTTTCATTGGCTCAAATTTTACTTTGATGTGATATAAATCCCCTAATGTATGCAACATTTTAAAACTATTTTTCAAAGCTAAAAATTAGTTTATAAAATAAATTTATATGATAGCCTATTTTAGCGGTTGTGCTCTGTACCATTGTAGTATGGTCAATGACTCCTCCTTGACACTGCAGTCAATGTCTGGAACTACAACCTCTGCAGCCGATTAGAGAAATGTGGCAACCTACATGCATGCATCCTAACAATGAGTCATCAGTTTCAAGATCCTATCTATACGGAAAATTCCTTTACTGCAACCGCTCTTCTGTGCAATGGTTGAATGGTCCTCAACAACTGCTCTACAATGAAAGAGTTTTCTTCATTGTAGTCCCTCTTCTATGCAATGGATGAATGGTCCTCAGAGGAGCTTCATATTTGTGTATAGTTACTCCCTACTAGCTCACTATTATCTCCGCTCGCCCATTTAACGCTAGATGATAAAGTAGAATACGACACTGGATCTTCTGGCAAATTTGTAGGAAACATTAATTTGTTTTGATCAAAATCATCTTCACTAGAAGGCGGGGATGATACGTATCTACAATTAGGGTAGTATTTATCTCTTGCAAACTCAATTTAAAAAAAATTCCAGACTCAAAATTTTTTCCACTGTGGCATAACTGGTTATTTCCGTTTTCTTTCTCGTATGGAACTACATCTTGGTAATTAGCTAACGGTTGATCGTAAGCTTGTTTCACAGTTTGACGAAACAAACCATTGACATTCGAATTATAAGCAGAGTCAGAACAAGCTATCCTTCTAAATATCATCGAATTATCATCAATGAATTCCAAATGTCATCGAATTATCATCAATGAATTCCAAATGGTATGATTAGTCATGGAGAACCAATGAAACTTACAATTGCCAACCCCAGCCCATGAAACCCTTGTATCCAGTATTGTACCACTCTTTAGAATCTGGCCTCGAGCTCCAACAAGGTGTCATTTTCCTGAAATCTTCAAGCATCAGTGTTATTCTCGCACCACAAATATTATTGTTGAATACTATACTGTAATACTGTAATTTCATGTAATGGCAATTTTTGGCTCACCCAGATTTGAAATGTTGTTTTTTCTTTTGAAACTAGCTATCATGGACATTAATTTTTTCCCATTTTGAACTTTCATGCAAGCAAAGCCAAAATAATTTTGGGAGAAATGGAGGTATTTGGTGAGTCAAATCAAATGCTAATTTATTATGGTACCAAATCAAATTCTAATTTATTTTCCTTCCATTTACAATTAATTTCTTGACAGTGAAAAAAAATTACATTACTTACCTCATTTTCGTTGCTGCTTCATTTTTGTTTCCGTTGGTGATGCTTCCAAAGATGTTCATTCAAGATCAACTTCTTTTGTTGATGGTGGTGAATTTGCTTATTCAACCGACTGCATATTATGCACATAGACTCTCTTTGTCTAGTCGAGTACGAGCATCCTCTAAACTCCCCATTCAAGCATGAGAATCCTCAGGTTTGTCTCATTGTGTGAGCACCGAAGCTATTGTGTGTGAGCATTGTCTTCCTGTATTCCATCCAAAGCAAGAAATTTGTTTTTGTGTACCATTTTTGTGCCTCAAATGAGCCCTTATTCTCCCCTTCTGCATCCACTACTCCTCCTGCGTATGTGTACCATGACTAGCGTTGTGGTACAACCATCTCTTATGCAACTAAGAGGCACAAACGAGCCCTTCTTCTCCTCTTCTCTCCTGCGCCCACTACTCCTCCTACGTATGGGTGGCATGACCAACATTGTGGCACAACCATCTCTTGTGCAACTAACAAATATGTGTATTCTATAGTTTTCGGGAATCCTCTTTAATTTCTAGATGTCCCAACCATGACATTTGAGCACACCATTTATTAAAGTTGCCCTCTCATAATAATCACTTAAAATATGAGAAAAAAACACACAGGTGAGGCTAAGATCACAATATATATTATTGAATGAGGACTGATTACATCATTATATAGGAAATGATTCTACTTAGTTGGTTACATCAAACCACATAAAACTATAATCTACATTAAGTGAACTAGAGTTCAACTACGCTACTGACTCTTGACTAATATAGTTATTCTACATAACTATCTCTTACAAGTGACTCTTGCTCCATTATTTCCAAGTCTCCCCTTTAATGGATAAATGATTGACTCCTACACCTAACATCTTAAACAACTCAAACTTAATATTTCAAAGAGGCTTAGTGAAAATGTCAGCAACATTTTCACAAGTATTACAATACATAAGAGCTATTTCATTGGACTTCAACTTTTCTCTAACAAAATGAAACTCAACATCAAGATGTGATTTGTTCTTGCATGAAAAATCGGATTATTCGCCAGCTTGATTGAACTTTGATTATCACATTTGATCATCGTAGGTTCCTTTTTTTCTTCTCCAACATATTGAAGAAGTCTTCTCAACCAAACAACTTCATAAGTTGTTGCACACAAGGATTTATTCTGCTTCAGTAGAAGGCAAAGACACAGTAGGCTTCTTTTTACTTCTCCATGAAACAACCCCGGATCCAATTCCAAACACATATCCAGTGGTTGATCTTCGATCATCCAGATTTCCAGCGCAATGGGAATCTGAGTAACTTGTCAACTCAACATCAGATGCATCAATATATTTAATACCATAATAAAGTGTTCCTTTTAGATACATGAGTACTTCCTTTGCTTCATTCCAGTGGATTTCTAGAGGTTTCGCCATAAACTGACTTAACACACTCACAAAATATGCAATATCAGGTCTGGTTGTGGTGAGATAATTCAAACTACCCACCATCTGTCTATACATAGTGGCATTCACCTCCTTTGAACCATCATCACAAGAAAGTTTCACATTTTGTTGCATGGAAACAATAGAAGATTTACACTGATCCATTTTAAATCTCTTAAGTACTTCTCTGACATACTTACTCTAACAAAAAAAAAATTGGCTTGCATTTCTCCAAACTTCAATACCTAGGCAATAATGTAACTCACCAAGATCTTTCATTTCAAAAACTTGTGACAACTGCTCCTTGATTTCATCAATTAATTTCTCTACATTTCCTGTAATTATCAAATCATCAACATATAAGGAAATCAATACTATATGCCCATGCTCATCAAATTTAGTATACAAATTTGGATCACTTTTGCTCCTCATAAAACCATGTTGAAGAAAGAAATAGTCTATCTTCTCATACCATTACCTAGGTGCCTAGTTTAGTCCTTACACACTAGGTGTTCTTGCCCTTGTTCCAAAAACCCTTCAAGTTGAATAAGGTAAACCTCCTCTTTTAACTCACCATTCAAAAATGCAGATTTAACATCTAATTGGTGTAGCTTCCAATGAGGTAATAATGTAACTCACCAAGATCTTTCATTTCAAAACTGTGACAACTTCACCTTGATTTCATCAATTAATTCTCTACATCGTAATTATCAAATCATCAACATATAAGGAAATCAATACATGCCCATGCTCATCAAATTTAGTATACAAATTGATCACTTTTTGTTCTCATAAAACCCTGTTGGAAGAAAGAAATAGTCTATCTTCTCATACCA
This sequence comes from Picea sitchensis, assembly GCA_010110895.2. NCBI lineage: Eukaryota > Viridiplantae > Streptophyta > Pinopsida > Pinales > Pinaceae > Picea > Picea sitchensis. The sequence goes on along the minus strand of SNQJ01S0147084.1, from coordinate 12,628 downwards.
TTACCTAGGGTCTGTTTTAGTCCATGCAATGCTTTATTTAACTTACACACTAAATGTTCTTGCCCTTGTTCCAAAAACCCTTCAAGTTGAATAAGGTAAACCTCCTCTTTAACTCACCATTCAAAATGCAGATTTAACATCTAATTGGTGAAGCCTAATGATACTTTGTAGCTAAAGCAATTAACAATATGATATTATTCAATTTAGCCATCAAAATTCTTTATAGTTAATACCTTCTTTTTGTGAATACCCCTGCTGTTCTCGGGCCTAGCCTTATATCTATCTATACTACCATCCGATTTAAACTTGGGTTTGTACATCCATTTGCATCCAATGGGATTCTTATGTTTAGGCAATCTCACCAATTCCCAAGTATTGTTTTTCATTATAGATTCATATTCTTCCTCCATTGCATTTCGCCATTCATCATGTTCATTTGCTTCATCAAAACTCACGGGTTCTATGACATTTGAAATGATACTCATTAGGGCATAGTCTCTATACCTCTTAGGGAGCTGAACCTGTCGTGAAGATCTTCTCAACTGATTAGCTTCCTCCCCACTTTGTGAAGATCTATCTTTGCCTCTAGGTGAACTGTGACTACTTGAAGTGTCCATATCACTGATCCCTTCTTGCTACTGCTGCTGCTATCGTTGTGGTTGTGGTTGCTGTTGTGATGGTTTCTGTTGCTCTTCTTTAACTCCTTCATCAAGAAGTCTATGCCATTTTTCATTACTGTTATTGTCATGATTTCCTGCTTCCTGCTCATGGAAAAGTACATCCCTACTCACAAATACTTTGTGAGTAGAAGGATCAAACAGTTTGTATGCTTTGAATTCAGAACAATACCCTATGAAAATACATTTAATGGCTTTAGAATCCAATTTCTTCCTATTCTCCTTTGGAATATGAGCAAAATCCTTACACCCAAATAATTTCAAATTATGAACAACATGTTTGGAACCATACAAGGCTTCGAAAGGAGTAACATTATCAAGACACCTTGTTGGACTTCTATTATTTAAAAAAACTGCAGTATTTATGGCTTCAGCCCAAAATGCATTTGAGATATTCTTACCTTTCATCATACTGCATGCACACTCTACCAGAGTTCTTTTTTTCCTTCCAGTGACTCCATTCTGCTGTGGAGTGTGAGGTACCATAAACTGCTATACTATTCCATGATATTTGCAATATTTGATGAATTCCCCTGATTTATACTCTCCCCCTTGATCCGAACGAAGGATTTTTATGGATTTTCTTGTCTTATTTTCCACCATGGTTCTGAATTCCTTAAAGTACTCGAAAACATCACTTTTTCTTCTAAGGAAATAAACCCATGTGTATCTCATGGAATCATCAATAAATAATAGAAAGTAAAATGCACCTCCTAAAGAACTAGTTTGCATAGTCCCACAAACATCAGTATGCACAATATATAACACATTTCTCTTTTTCCTATTAGGATTAGAGGGGAATTCATATCTGTGCATCTTTCCTAATGCACATCCATCACAAGCAACATTCTCATTATTTAACATGGGAAGTCCTTCAACCATATTCGTTTTCTGTAATAACAATAAATCAAGATGATTGATGTGGCCATACCTTTGATGCCAAAGAATATCTGTTGGCATAGTTGCAGAAGTCAGTGCATGATGTGCTTTGCTGGTAACATCAAGTTTGTATAGGCCTCCTGCTCTGACTCCCGTTGCAACAATTTTGAATTGGTCCAACAGATCCTTCACTATGCAATAATTCTTGAAGAATTCAACCTTCAAGTTATGATCTGTAACGGTGGACACATAGATCAAATTTTTCTGAACATACACCACATTGGGAATGTGACGAACAATACCATTCAACAATGTCACATGAATGTCTCTGTATCCCTTGATCTGATGAGCGCGGTCATCTCCAAGATATATGTTGGCTCCATTCTATGTTTCTTTAAAATTAGTGTACCACATCTTATTACATGTCATATGTACTGATGCTCCAGAATCCACAAAACATGCATTAGAATCATCCGTTTCAGCAGATAAAGCAATGTTAGACACAAACAACCTAACATCCCATGAATCAAAATTCAGGGGTTCATCAATATCATCACTAGTAATAAATAATCTGAGATCATGATTTGAAGTTTTTTCTACATAATGACCTGAATGTGTTCTAGGTTTATTCCTAACCTCGTCACTCTTGTTCTTATGACAGTCTCTAACAATATGTCCAGGTTGACCACAATAAAAACAACTTTTTGACTTATTCCTGTTAGATTGCATACCTTGATTCGACCTTGGAGATTGTTTTCTCTGCGATGAACTGCCTCTCTGTGATGACCTACCTCCTCTGCCTCTTTCTCTTGAAATCACTCTCATAGATATCTTATTTGACCACAGTTCCAAATCTTTATTCTGAGGCTTCATATTCCCGCGCCTCTCTTCCTCTTGCAGCAAAATTCCTGTCAATTCTTCAAAAGTAGGAGGTTTTTCCCTTGTTGCGAGACCTATTATGAACATATGATAATCTTCTAGCATACCATTTAAGGTAATAGTGACAAGATCAATGATGGAAATTGTTTCCCCTATATTTCCTAGCTTGTCTTTCACCTCTTTAATGCGACTAAAAATGAACTAACAGATTCATTTCCATCCATCTTAATGCCTAGCAATTTAGTTTCCAGGAACAAAATATGATTTGTGTTGCTAGTTTCATACAAGGAATTAAGCGTTGTCCACGTTTCAGTTGAGGTATTAGCTTCTCTAATATGTGGAATTATGATATATTTAACAAACATACACAACAATACCTTGGCCTTGTTTTCTCGCTTCTCCCAATCTTGGATCTGTGCTACTGTTGTACCTGTAGTTGCAACAAGTTTCTCTTAAGTTCCCTTTGCAATGGTTGAGACACCATAGCCTTCCATGAGCGTCTGCATCTTGAATTTACAGTTAATGAAATTTGATCCATCTAACTTGTTGGCTTTGTTGAGGTAGGTCTCCTCTATAGGATTCACCATCTCTGCAAGTGTCTACTTGTGCAATCAGACAATAGATCCTTGTATCACCAAACACACTTCAATCTTGAAGGCGGTGAATCAGAAAGAATATGAAAAACTTTCTTCAAGTGCTGAGCAGTCCGTCGCTCTGCTTCAGATCCACCGATCCATCTCTACCTTGACTCTTAGTTTTCTTAAAATAAGTATAAGAAGACCTTAAAAAAAAAAGAAACCTTAACACCACTCCAAGCATAAAAAACTCATGCTCATTTATAAAAAAAACTCTCATATGTATAAAAAGGAATTTAAATTTCTTAAAAGAAATCCTTTTTAATACACATACATCCACTTTTAAACAAAAATTTCTACCTCACTCACAAAGGTAAACTTTAAACCTTACAAAGAATCCACTTTAATAAAAAACTCACTCTTTTTGAAAAAAAACCTTCACGATTTATAAAGCAATCTAAAATATATCCCCTTTCTCATTTGCATAAGAAATTGTGGCATCCACTAATAAGAAATCGTGCACAAGGAATGGTGGAGGAGTACACAACTTAACTCCGTGCACCCTTTTTTTTTTTCAACACTTCAAAAAAAAACTTACACTTCAACACGATCCGCTTCAACCTCACGCTCCGACCTAAACCTGCTTAGATCTGATTTGTAAATGGTGGATCGAACCTCCAACCTTTTACTACTCTCATGGATCTTCCCCAAACAACTCACACTTTCCAAAGAAACCGCCAAACTCTTCCATGCTCACCACACCGTGATTTCACAAACTCACGCCTTACACACGTCTTTCAGAATGGTCAATGCTCCTCCGAACAACAAAGGGGAGAGATAGCGTGCCTGTTCAATGGAAGGGGGGAATTGCAACGCTCTCATAGAGGTGAGGCATGAGTGCTAGTGCCCTAGCGCCCTTGGACGCAAACCAGGGGAGCACGAGGCCACCAGATTTTTTAATCTTCGTAAGAGTGAGAGGGATCGACACTCCTCTCACACTGCATGGGGATCATTTGACCCACCTACTCAATTAATTTGAGATATTTCCCTTGGATATCGCCTCAGAGAGTTGGATCTCCAAGGCAACTCTAATACCAACTTAAAATATGAGAAAACAACACACAGGTGAGGCTAAACTCACAATCTATATTATTGAATGATGACTGATTACATCATTATATATTAAACGACTCTACTTAGTCGGTTACATCAAACCACATAAAACTAGAATCTACATTAAGTGAAGTAGAGTGCAACTACGCTACAGACACTTGACTAATAGAGTTCTTCTACGTAACTATCTCTTGCAACTGACTCTTGCTCCATTATTTCCAAGTTAATCTACATCTGCCATTTTGCACAACCTGTGCCATCTTGCACTTTGAAAAAACAAAGGATGTATTTGAAAAACATACATGAATGCATACACCATTTACTTAACAACAAAATGTTAAATACTTAGTTATGATAAATAATAATAATTTTTTTTAATCTACTTATTAAAAGTTTATATAAAATATAATTATGGTTTCAAACACAATATAAAAGAAGAAAAAATGAACACAATTTTCTATAAAATAAGAAAAAAAGAAAAATGCCCCTTAAATCTATAATTGAATTAAGATAAAGCATGTGTTAATTGTTATCACCATATAATTCCCAGATGGTGTCCGAGTTTCAAAATTTTAATGAAGGATTAAATTACCACAGAGCTGTGATAATTTGGAGGACCCGACTATACCTAGCAGCGTATGGACGAAATAGCGAAGATATGAAGAGTAAAACTCAACAGACTGTCGAAACCGAAAGCGGCCCAAATCAACGACCAAAATGCGTATCAGAGATGTAACTAGCGCAAAGATTAAGTGGTCGAGAGAGGGCTGGGGAAAACTATCACGGTTTATTGCGGGATGCATGGCGCCTTTAGAAGTGCATCGGGGAAAATGGATGTCTGACCAAAGCCATTTTTTTTAACCCTCGATAACAAAGTTGCCGAGCAAACCATTTTTTTTAACCCCCGAGGTAAAAACCCTGTTTTTGTAGACCATAGTCAAGCCTGAACATCATTCAGAGAGTCTATCCTTGCCTACTAGTACAAGCGTCATGATCGTCGAAGTCCAGTGGGCATGCTCTCTTTTGAGTCAAATTTTAGGGTTAGACAATGACTGGTTTGTGGTAGAGGTCATGTTAGGGTTCCTCTTGATTTTATTCCTGTCTGGCCAGTCAGTCTGTGTCAATTTTGATGAATTCATTGCAGAAAACATACATAAACAGTTGGTTAACTTTATCTCGTTAAGACACTTCATATACTACTCTCACTTGTTTAAAATTTTTATGGGATCTAAAAAAACCGAGTTTCCGGAGACTGCCTTCATTTCGACCGAGTGCAAAAGGATAACTATGCTCATTTTCATCAACAAGATTATGTCCAGGATATACAGTCTCATTTTTGGTTCATATCTACCAAGAGTTCTAGAAGAAATGAAGAGTTCGTTGCAGTCGAGTTCGGAGAACATGATGGGAGACTGGATGCTTTTCACTCAGTCCACTGTGATTTGGGTATACAGATGCCAGGAAGGACCTCATCTTTTACCATTTTTTCTGACTCCTAGGATATTTGCTTTGGAATTTATAAGACAAAGGGTCATCTCAGAGACTGAGCATTTCCTCAAAGCACACAAGGCCTCTAATCTGAAATTCTCGTTCGTGGTAGGTCCATTTGTGGTAAAGAGCAAGTCTTGTTTGCCTCAGATTCAATCCAAACTCAATGAATTTGGGTTCACACAGTTGCAAGGAAGAATATATGATCCACATTAGATTATATCGAAGAGGATATTGGGAAGCACACAAGGCCCTTATGAGCACGAGCACGTTGAAGGATTAGATAAGTTGGCCAACCTAGAGACTTGTATAGAGATGGAGGTCACCATGAAACATGATCAAACAAAACAGACATAACCTACTTTTCAACAAATCCCAGCACAAAAACCCTCACCTAGGTTGATTGTCAAAGCTCCTAAAATGAGCATCTTCAATAAGAGAAGTAGTTCAAAATCCCTAGGGGCTAGTAGCCAGCAAGACACTCTCAAGAAAATGAGAGCCACATCACCTTCTCCAGTAATTGACTTGGAAGAGGAAGAACAAAAAGGGAAGACATGCATGGAGATGGTAGAGACTACAACCAAGAATGAAGAAACCAATATATAAAACAAGCCACAAAACCAAGGTAGTACGAAACTATTCAATAACAGGAAACACATATTTGGCCAGACACTTGGGATAATTTATCAGTCTAAGGAGGATTTGCTAAATCAATATGCCATGAAAGGGAGTATGGACAACAATGAAATAAGGGACCTTTTTCTTGAAGTAGAAGGGACATCCCAGCGTAAAGCTCACTTACTCTCAGTCAGAGATGTCGAGAAAAAGACATTTAACATTGTAGTGGCTGACAATGATAAGGTATCTGAGTTCAAGGTACACTATGAAAACATCGGTGCCCCTGACAGAGTAAAATTCCACAGAAATGTCAGTGATATGTTGTATGTCGATTACCTAAGCTTAGCTTTGAAGGTTTTAAGATTGGCAACACATGCATTGAAACTAGACGGGCAACTGAAACAGGAAAAGGTGTCCAACAAAGCATGGATGATGCAGGTAAAAAGGTTAGAGTCTGAAGGTCCACAAGGGATGAACGCTTCTCTTGACTAAAAGGACAAAATGATCCAAATCCTGAAGAGAAAGTTGAATATGTCACCTACAGATCATCCACAGACAACAGAATTAACTTCTTTGGAGCAAGAGAAGTAAACCTTCAGACAAGAGGCACTAAACTACAAGGCTAAAGTACTGCAATTAGAGAAAGAGAAAGAGAATTGGCCACAAATGCAGGCAAGGACATCAAACATGGAAATTATCGTGCTTGCTAATATAGAGGCTGGATCAAGTGTTGAAGGATTAGTCCAGGCTATGTCCCAGGTGAGCTTGAAAACAGGTGAGATCAAGAGTCTCAAAGAGAACTTAGAAAAGTTGAAACATGAGATGAAGGTGAAGGATGAGAAAATGTCTCAACTCCCCGACAATGGAGCAAGAATGTTAGCACTTTGTAAATTTTGTTCGGTTGAATAGACAAATGGTAGAGGTAACTGTTTCAACTAGCTTTAGAGCTGAGGCACTAGCCTGCTCAACTCAGAGAGGGCTCTCTCATGTCACTTGATATATCTATGGAAATCGGTGGTTAGATTTGGTTTGTTTTGGGGATTTTTAATAAAGTTGTTGACAAAGAAGGGGGGAACACTACAAACTATGGAGTCAAAATTCTGAAAGTGAACGAAAACAATGCATCGATTGATAGAACTCTCTAGAGGACAAAGGCTAAATAAGGCGATGAATATGAGTTATTCTTGAAATAAAAAGGTGTGTAGGAAGATGAAGAAAACAAATAACTGCATTAGAGCATTACTAAAATGAATTCTGATTAAGTTAATAAGACAATCACATAGTTTAAATTGTTTAAGCTGAGAGCATCACAAGAAAAATTTTGGGCCTTTAAACTATCCAATTTAAACAGAAGAAAATGTAAATGAAATGAAAGGTTACAGGAAATACATACGATGAAAGGAAACAAAGCTCATAACACCACCCGTTAGAATCTTTTCATAGAGACTTCAAAATCTTCTTCATTTATATTCAATTCAGATTCAGAAAATTTACAAATAGTCTCTGATACAACCAAAAGGTTCTCTTGCACTTCTGCCAACATTAATTAATTCAATTCTCTTAGTACTTATACAATTTGATAAAAAATAACCGAAACTGAAACATTTCATCTTCCGTAACAGTTTCGACTAACAGTTTCGGTATACAAAACGATTTACAATAATTAGAAAAAAAGAAAACGTTTCAACATCATGAACAATCTCTCTAACTGTCCAACTGCTTCCATGCCATTTGATCCGCCTTGTGCTTCTGTTAGATCTACAAGATTGATGACAGCTGGAGATCACTTGTTGACCACGAGAATGTTGTACTTTGTCTTACCCAACCACACGAGTTCTTTCCATTACACATCAGAGGGGATTTCGTAATCCATCATCTCTTTAATAAAAATTTCCAAGTCAATGCACGTAGCATAGGACATGGTTGGCATGCTGACCTTCACTGTTTTGAACTTGTTTAAAATTTCAAAATCCATAGCTAAATATTCTACCAAGCTAGGGCCTTTTAGACTTTCTTCCATATATTCAAACTTAGAATGGTCCATTCTGCATTGCATGAGGAGAGTGTGATAATATTCTTGATTGTATAATGAACCTTTACCATCCCAAAACGATGGGAGACATTTAACAAACAATTGTTCAAAGGTGTCTTTAAAATCCTCTTTGTTGTGCTCCGTTTGCACAGCTTTGTTCTGGAACGATCTGAGCAAGTTGTGCTTGGCAATGATTCTCCTGGCTAAAATGATTAATGCGGTCCTGTATTTCACACCGATGGTTTGAAGGTCAACAGTTAGTATAGCATTCAGTAAGTCGATGGAATTTTGGGCCCATTCTGAGGGCTTCCTTGCCAACACTTCATTTACAACAGTGCATCTGTTCTGAGCTGTAACAACCATGTTGTCGTTGTCATTGATAAAGTTCATATAACTTCTTAACTTAGCAATTTCTGTAGCAATTGCTTCCCATATTACATGTTTGGCTCCCTGTAGTAACGTTTTGTCCTTCAATCTAGTTTTTAGCTTGTTCACTCTTTCCTGGAGGTCTTGGTTTTCTCTGTGGAGTTGAGCCATTTTCACATCCTTAACCTTCATCTCCTGTTTCAACTTTTCTAAGTTCTCTTTGAGACTCTTGATCTCACCTATTTTCAAGCTTGCCTGGGACATAGCTTGGACTAATCCTTCAACACTTGATCTAGCCTCTATATTAGTAGGCACGATAATTTCCATGTCTGATGTCGTTGCCTGCATTTGTGACTAATTATCTTTCTCTTTCTCTAATTGCAGTACTTTAGCCTTGTAGTCTAGTGCCTCTTGTTTGAAGGTTTCCTTCTCCTGCTCCAAAGCAGTTAATTCTACTGTCTGCAGATGATCTGTAGGTACATCTTCAACTTTTTCTTCAGGATTTGGATCATTTTGTCCTTTTCGTCTAGAGAATCTTTCAGCCCTTGTGGACCTTCAGACTCTAACCTTTTTACCTACGTCATCCATGCTTTGTTGGACACCTTTTCCTGTTTCAGTTGCCCGTCTAGTTTCAATGCATGTGTTGTCAATATTGCAACCTTCAAATCTAAGCTTAGGTAATCAACATACAACATATCATTGACATTTCTGTGAAATTTTACTTTGTCAGGCGCACCGATGTTTTCATAGTGTACCTTGAACTCAGATACCTTATCATTGTCACCCACTGCAATGTTAAATGTATTTTTCTTGACATCTCTGACTGAGAGTAAGTGAGATTTAGGTTGGGATGTCCCTTGGGTCATCAATGTTTTCATAGTGTACCTTGAACTCAGATACCTTATCATTGTCATCCACTGCAATGTTAAATGTATTTTTCTCGACATCTCTGACTGAGAATAAGTGAGATTTATGCTGGGATGTCCCTTCTACTTCAGGAAAAAGGTCCCTTATTTCACTATTGGCCATACTCCCTTTCACGTCATACTCATTTAGCAAATCCTCCTTAGGCTGATAAATTGACCCAGGTGTCTAGCCAAATATGTGTTTCCTGCTGCTGAACACTTTCGTAATGCCTTCGTTTTGCGGCTTGTTTTCTGTATTGGTTTCTTCAGTCTTGGTTGTAGTCTCTACCATCTCCACACATGTCTTCCCTTTTTGTTCTTCCTCTTCTAAGTTAATTACTAGATAAGGTGATGTGGCTCTCATTTTCTTGAGAGTGTCTTGCTGGCTACTAGCCCCTAGGGCTTCTGTACTACTTCTCTCATTGAAGATGCTCATTTTACGAGCTTTGACAATCAACCTGGGTGAGGGTTTTTGTGTTGGAATTTGCTGAAAAGTAGGCTCTATCTGTTTTGTTTGATCATGCTTCATGGTGACCTCCATCTCTATATAGGTCTCTAGTTTGGCCAACTTATCTAATCCTTCAACATGCTCGTGCTCATAAGGGTCTTTTCTTCTTGCCAATCTCCTCTTCAATATAATCTGATGTGGATCATATCTTCTTCCTTGCAACTCTGTGAACCCAAATTCATTGAGTTTGGATTGAATTTGAGGCAAACAAGACTTTCTCTTTACCACAAAGGGACCTACCATGAATGGGAATTTCAGATTAGAAGCCTTGTGTGCTTTGAGGAAATGCTCAGTCTCTGATATGACCCTTTGTCTTATAAATTCCAAAGAAACTATCATGGGATTCAAAAAAAATGGTAAAATATGAGGTCCTTCCTAACATTCGTATACCTAAATCACAGTGGACTGAGTGAAAAGCATCCAGTCTCCCATCATGTTCTCTGGACTCAGCTGCAACGAACTCTTCATTTCTTCTAGAACTCTTGGAAGATTTGAAAAAAAAATGAGACTGTATATCCTAGACATAATCTTGTTGATGAAGATGAGCATAGTGATCCTTTTTCACTCTGTCGAAATGAAGGCAGTCTCCGGAAACTCAATTTTTTTATATCCCAGAAACATTTTCAACAAGTGAGAGTAGTATCTGAAGTGTCTTAATGAGATGAAGTTAACTATTTGGTGATGAATGTTTTCTGCAACGAATTCGTCAAAACTGATGTAGACTGACTGACCATACATGAAGAAAATCAACAGGAACCCTAACATGACCTCTACCACAAACCTTCCATTGTCTAACCCTAAAATTTGACTCAGCAGAAAACACGCCCACTGGACTTCGACGATCATTACGCTTGTACTGGCAGTCAAAGATAGACTCTCTGAATGATGTTCAGGCTTGACTATGGTCTGCAAAAATAGGGTTCTTACCTCAGGCATGAATTCTCTATAAATCGTGATCATTCTCTGTTCTTCGAAGGGCTCTCACACTATGGGGGAGGTGTCTAGTATGTCGAGAGAAGGCTGAGAAAAATCTTCACGGTTTATTGCGGGACGTGTGGTGCCTTTAGAAGTGCATTAGGGAAAAGGGTTGTCTGACCAAAACCATTTTTTTTTAACCCCTGATAACAAAGCTTCTGGGCAAAGCGCATACTGTAGAACTTGTAGTGACTCAGATCAACGGTCGAGGCGTGTATCGAAAATTGGAATAGCATGAGAATTAACCGATGGAAGGGGGACCCAGGAAAGCTGTCGTGGTTTAAATCATGGACATGTGTCTCCCTTAGAGGCACATCGGGGAAAAAGGCGGTTCATCCAAAACCGTTTTTCTCTAGTCCCCGATGTCAATAGATACCTACAAAAGGAGGAACCCCCGACATTATTCTATGACAATTTGAAGCATTCAAACGTTCATAAATTTGGCACAAAGATTCCATTCAAATTTTGAAGTTTAGAATCGAACCAGACCAGTTTTTTCGCTACTTATCAGTTATTCTTCACCATGGCTGCCAATCTTGTCGTTTTATCCGTGAGTGAATTGGATATCTCCTCGAGGGAGGAAGCCCTAATTTACAGAGATTTTGATGTTTTCGACACAAAGACAATGGTCTCACCCGTTTCTGTGTCTAAATCGAATTTGTTGAACAATGTTGGATCCCGCATACCATTTCTCGAAGCAACTCAAGCCTCCTTCACCCCTTACATTGTAGAAATAGTCTTCCCATTCCACGAATTTGTAAGCTGGTGTGCAGCGTGATATTCCTAGGGAGAAAGAGTGATTTTAAACAAATTAGGGTCAGAAGTTCTATGTAAAGTAGATGGTCCGTCACTCTAGCACACTCTCGACATACCAGACACCTCCCCCACAGTGTCAGAGCCCTTCGAATAATAGAGAATGATCACGATTTATAGAGAATGCTTGCTCGAGGTAAAAACCTTGTTTTTGCAGACCATAGTCAAGCCTGAACATGATTCAGAGAGTCTATCCTTGCCTTCCAGTACAAGCATCATGATCGTCAAAGTCCAGTGGGCATGTTCTCTACTAAGTCAAATTTTAGGGTTAGACAATGATAGGTTTTTGGTAGAGGTCATATTAGGGTTCCTGTTGATTTTCTTCCTGTCTGGTCAGTCAGTCAGTGTCAGTTTTGATGAATTCATTGTAGAAAACATACATCAACAATGTTCGACAACACAGGTATTACAACAGAGGGCAAACACCTTCAGTAACTGCTCACATAACCAGATCAAAGATCAACACACCGATGTTTTCACGTGGTGAAACCCCTACGGGGAAACATCCACAACCCCATCCAACGCGGCCACTTGGAGCAGTTTATTAATGCAAAGAAAAAGATTACAGAGAGATTTTACAAGAGAGTTTCTCACAATCGATCATCGAAAAATGACCCTCCATGCTCTTTAAATAGAGATCATGGACCAATCGGGTGTTAAGCCATGGATCAATGGTCATTAAGATCGAGGAGAGTATGAACCGTCGGATCACTCTATGTCGGGAACATATCGTGACCGTCAGATTTCCTAACTACAAATGCATACTAATGCATACTAAAGAAACACACTTTTACCTAATG
>SNQJ01S0147083.1:0-23806 GCA_010110895.2 Picea sitchensis | reverse complement strand
CTTCTAAAGGCTCAACTAGTTCAAGTCCCAATTCCTTAAACCTTGACCTCATTGGGGACATGCACAAAGAAACATATAAAGAGAAGCCACTTTGATACCACTAATCCAGATTTATGAGGGAATGAAATAACACATAAATAGCACAAAAACACAAAGATATAATAATACTCAATTTTTATTAAGAATGAAATATGCAGAGATTGTAAAAGAAAATATAGAGCGAAATGAACTCACTTGAATGATGGTAGCTTATCTATGAGAAGAGATGTGACGACTACGCTCACCTGCAAGAAGATGATTACAATGATGCTCCAAATTCCTTTTTAACACAAGGAATACATGAGAAAAACCTAAGTATCCAAAACACTAACCCCATAAGATGAAACGCCAAAAGGTTTGTGGGCCTTGATGGGGGTAGTTGATACGCCAACTTACCGAGGGCGTAACTTTTGGATATGATATCTGTTTGGGGTGCTTGACACCCCATCAGAAAGGTTTAGTTGAGGAGTACACATTTTGAATGGCCCAGTACATGCCTATAGCATTTATTCGACATTGCCACGTCAAAAGAACGTCATTTAGGGCCTCAAAATGGCCCCAGAAGTTTGGGACCCGAAAAAATGCCAAGATGGAAACTCTAATTTGAGCCTGTGGAATAGGTGGGAGGCCACCATTTTCCACTTGGATCATTGTGCCATTGGAAATATCTTGGTGTGTATAATAGTGTCAATGGGATAAGAACTATGCTTATGATTCACGAGTATCTCCTCCAAAGTCAAAACACAAGTGTGGAGGCAAAGGAAGGACATCTCAGCATGACAGAGTTTCAAATCAGAAATTAACTTAAAATTAAATCGAGTTGTTGAGATATTTTTGAAAGAAACATTTTTAAATATTTTGTGTTTGTAAAGTCGTGAAGGAATGCAAGGGGTTGTAGATATTGAGTGTTGACTCTTATCTGGCAATAAATGTCAGTTATTGTAATAGGACAAAGAAGGTAACCGCTAAGAGTTTTTGATAGGATAGGTTACAGACAGGACGGCAAGAGCTCATGGAGCCAGTCCTTAGATAGTTTGTTATTGTATTGTAATAGACAGAATATGAGATTATGAGGATAGAGAGAACGAGATAGAGATCAGTAGAACAAAGTAGAATAGAAGAAATACTATGTAATTTGTTTTCATAAATGAATAGAATAGACAGAATTGTCCCAAATCCTCGAACTTTGTTCATTTGATGTATGAATGAATGAATGATATATTTTGTGTATGTGATTCATTTCATTTTCGTTCATGTGTTATTGTTCAAGAGGTTGATTGTATGAGTTCATGACGAAACTGGATGAGTTTCAATTGTTTATCTTTTGACACTCGTATGCAAGCTGTGCATCTCGAACACAAAGAGTACGTCAATTGAGTCTCATTGTTACTCAGAGAAGCTCAGGGAGAAAAAAGGAAACTTAGACTAGGTTCAAGGTGTGAACAACGTTAAAGAGCGACCAAGCATTGAAAAACCCGAAATAGAGGAACGCCAGGTGGGTGAGAAGAATTTATTTCCAAGAAATCCTTCGATCTGAGTTATCGAAATCCTAAGAACGCAAGGTTTGCATGGAAAATTATAATCCCTTTAAGGACAAATCTCATAAGGGATAACACTTTTCATAAGTGTTAACGAGATCCAAGAGTCAGACTTGTAGGAGGAGCAAAGGTTTGAAACCTTTGAACACTTAGAAAATCTTCTAAGTCAGAGAGAGATCATAAGCTCAGGAGGAGGAGTGATAGTGGTTGTTGGATCACAATACAACAGATAAACAACCATCTAATTAGAGTAAGGTGCACGAGCCTTAGCGCTTCGCACACACATAGAGAGAATTCACCAAGGGTTGAGAACTGAGATTTTTGAAGCCCGAAGAGCCGAAAACTTGAAGTAGAATCTCAGTAGTCTGATTGTAGGAACAGATCTGAGCCGTTAGATTGTTTGGGGTAAACTTCAAGCATTGGATCACCTAAGTGAATTTGAGCCATCAGATACTATGAGTCTGGGAGGAGGCAAGTTTAAAACTCAAGATTTCCGAAGCACAGAGAGCTGAAGGGCCGAAATGAATTTGGACCGTTGGATCTAGGAGGACATAGGTCGAAAAATCGAAAGATCCAGAGGGAGGTGAAGGCCAAAGTGTTCAAACAATCGAAGCCTGAAGAGACTAATATCCTAGAGCCATCGATCTATAAGTGGACACTTTTCAATAGATTGTGAGCTTCGGGTAAAGTTGTTGTGGAGTTTCAGTGGAGAATTGAGACTACCGAACCTCGAAGACTTAAAGTGATTCAGAGCTGTCGGATCTAGGAGAGACATGGTATAGATCCATACACTCTAGGTAAAGTCCTAAAGAAATCCTCAATCGTTAGATCAAGAGGACACGTGACCGAAATCCGCATACTTCGTGGGGAGAGAAAAGTTGAGAGTTGAAAAGTCTGAATTCCAGGTACGTGAAGGGATCTCACCCATTGACCCAAGGAGGACACACGTTAGTGGATTAGATTCTTTGGATAAAATCCAAATAAGGAAAAGGTTGAAGTTTGATAACTCTGGAGTTTGGAGTTCCAAAGTGATCAGTACCGTTGATTTCACGAGACAGGTGTCCGCTGATCATCAGATCCGGGGGATTGGAGTACGTAAAAGAGTTGGGTTTGAGATTTCAAAACCCTGAAGTCTGGAATTATGAAGACATCACATCCGTTGATGTTGAAGGGATAGATCTGGCCAGTGGATTTGGAAGACGCAGATCTAAACCATCAGTTCAGGTAGTATCATCAAGATCGTGAGATCGACGATCCTGTAGCATTGTGGGGACAAGAGTTGTGTGGAGTTTAAAATATTGAGGGAGGGCCGCAATCCAAATCATGGTTTCATCAAGAGGACACGTGGAGGATGGAGGATCATTGTGGGCCCAAAAGTAGTTTGACTTCAAACCACTTGTGGCTGTGCCCACAATCGCGTGGTCATCACCCAAGGTCATATCACGAGAGGGATTATCTAAAAAGGAGCTAATGCCTAACACTATGAGATTTCATAGGAAAATGAAAGGGAAGGTTGTAGGTGCCATTAAACCCGCACCAGGAAGCTGAAAAGGGCCTGTGTGTAGTCATAGAACGATACCATTGAGGTTTCAGAGAGTCATTCGAATCGAGAATCGAAGATCCTTTGACGGAGAGGTCGTGTAGCCCTATAGGGGAGTAGGGGGGCTGCATCATGTGGTATCATAGCTGATATTGAGTTTGTTTGCAGACAAAAGACAAAGGAGAAAGGAGACGAATTGATACCATTTGTGGTATCATGAAAATTTGATTTCTATTTGTAGGTGACGTAGTGAAATCATGCCACCCAGAAGGCACAAAGGGAATGCATAAATGGAAGAAGAAATGAGGCGACTCTGAATGAGACTAGACGCCATGGAAACAACACAGATAAGAGCACTAGATGCTGGAGATATCAGTGAAGCTGAGAGTGAAGAAGAAGAGGTCGAAGAAAATGTAGCAGAGGATGCTACACAAGATCGCTTAATAAAAGCTATTTCAAAGATAGGAGCCAGAGAAAGAATAGAGGTACCAATGTATGAAGGCAATTTAGAAGTTGAATTATTGTTAGATTGGGTATGTGCTATGGACAAATACTTAGATTATGAAGATATCGAAGAAGACAATATGGTGAAGCATGCAGTGACAAAACTGAAAGGTCATGCAGCGCTATGGTGGGATGAACTGCAAGCTGAACGTAAGAGAAATGGTAAGCAGAAAATTAAGAACTGGGATAGGATGGTAGCAAAGCTAAAGGACAAATTTATCCCGAAGAATTACCAAATCAATCTGTTCATAATATTGCAAAACCTGAGACATAAGAGCTTATCAGTGAAGGAGTACACTAAGGAATTTTATAGACTGAACATCAGGGCTGGACAGAAAGAGAATGAGGATGAAAAGACAACCAGATACATCAATGGGTTGAGATATGAAATACAAGAGGAGATAAACATGATGTTGGTTAGTACAGTTGAGGATGCTTATCAAGCAACCTTGAAAGCTGAAGAAAAAATGGCCAGGAAACAAAGCCAACGAAACAGAGGAGGAAATTCAAGCAGAGGTAAGGGAACCAATAGAGAGAAGTTCCAGAAGCCGAAGCATGAAGTTGACAAACATCATAGTCACCATGAGAAAGGTGGAAGATCTAAATAAGGACAACACAAAGGAAGAAGTTCATTTTCCAGAGGACAAGGAAGAGGCAGAGGAGGCATAGTTAAATGTTATACCTGTCGAAAACAAGGACACAAATCTTGAGAGTGTCCTGAGAGAAAGAAAGAAGGAGGAGGTGAAGCACACGTTGCTGAAGAACAGAAACATGTGGAAGTAGAAGCAAAAGAAGGAGGGAAGAACCTCATGATGAGGAAAATTCTTCTTAAAATAGATAAGGAACTAGAGGAACCAGTTCAACGAACAAGTCTGTTCAGAACTGCTTGTAAGGCGAAAGACAAAGTTTTCAAGGTGATTATAGATAGTGGGAGAACTGAAAATCTAGTATCCATAGAGATGGTGGAGAAGATGGAGTTGAAGGCAACTGCACATACAAACCCATACAAGGTATCGTGGTTGCAGAAAGGACATCAAGTAATGGTAAGTCAACAATGTCAAGTTGAATTTAAAATAGGAGGTTATAGGGATGAAATATTATGTGATGTAATTCCTATGGACATCTGTCACATTTTATTGGGGAGACCATGGCAGTATGATAGAAAAGTTATTCATGATGGAAGAAAGAATACTTATACCCTAGAAAAGAATGGTAGGACACATATGTTGTTACTAATAGAAGACAAAGAGAAAAAGAGGGAAGCTAGTTCAAGCATACTTCTCATGAGTGGGAAGGAAATCTTGAATGAAGTCAAGAAGGAGAAAGAAATGTAGTTTGTTGTAGTGAGGAAGCCTAGTTTTATCCTTACAAATACTTCCGTGGAAGATTTGCTTGAAGAAATTGAGGAACTATTAGAAAACTTTGCTGACATAGTAGTGGATGAGTTACCTCACTCATTTCCACCCATTAGGAGTATAAGCCATCACATTGACCTTATTCCAGGAGCTAGTTTACCAAACAAAGAAACTTATAGGTTGACACCTAGAGAGAATGAGGAAGTCAAAAATCAAGTCCAAGAATTGTTGGATAAAGGTTTAGTCAGGGAAAGCCTAAGCCCATGCGCAGTACCAACTGTGTTAAGTCCAAAGAAGGATGGAGGATAGAGAATGTGTACAGATTCCCGAGCCATCAACAAGATAACCATTAGGTATAGATATCCTTTAACAAGGATGGATGACTTGATGGATTGTTTGAGTGGAGAAAGCTATTTTTCCAAGATAGACTTGAAGAGTGGATATCATCAAATAAGAATGAGAGAGGGGGATGAATGGAAAACAAAATTCAAGACAAATGAAGGATTGTTTGAATGGCTGGTCATGCCATTTGGGTTAACAAATGCACCGAGCACATTTATGAGGTTGATGAATGAGGTGTTGAAAGACTTCATAGGAAAGTTTGTCATAGTATATCTAGATGACATACTAATCTTCAGTAAGACAAAGAGAGAACACTTAAGACATCTAACATCAGTGATGGAAAAGTTGCAGCAAGAAAAATTGCTGATAAATCTGAAGAAAGGTTCTTTTATGAAGAAGGAACTCATATACTTGGGTTTTGTGATTTCTTAAAATGAATTGAAGATGGATCCAGAAAAGGTGAGAGAAATCAGAGAATGGCCATCACCAAGAAACATATTTGAGGTAAGAAGTTTTCATGGGTTAGCAAGCTTTTATAGAAAGTTTATCAGAAATTTCATTGGTATATGTGCACCCATGCTGGACACTGTGAAGAAGAAACACAGGTCCTTCAGTTGGACATATGAAGCTGAATTTTTTTTCAAAGTGTTAAAGGAGAAGATCATAGGACAACCAATTCTGGTCTTGCCATATTTTGGAAAAACATTTCAAGTGAGATGTGATGCAAGTGGATTAGCTATTGGAGCAGTATTGAGTTAGGATAATATGCCAAATGCTTATTTCAGTGAGAAGATGAATGACACCAAGAAGAAGTATTCCACACATGAAAAATAATTTTATGCAGTGATTCAAGTTTTGAAAAAGTGGAGACACTATCTAATTCCTAAAGAATTTGTCTTATACAGCGATAATCAAGATTTGCAGTTTATTACTAGACAAGAAAAGTTGAATCAGAGACATGCTAAATGGGTAGAATTTATGAATAATTTTACTTTTGTTATTAAACATTTTGCTGGAATTGCTAACAAAGTTGCAGATGCTTTGAGCAGGAGGAGTTTGATTGTACAGGAATTCCAAGTGGAGACCTTAGGGTTTGAACACCTCAAGGAGATGCATAGCGAAGATGCAGATTTTAAGGAAGCTTATGAGGCATGCAAGAATCCTTTATTGGGAGACAAAAGCCCATGAAATGAATGTTTGATCCGTGATGGATTATTTTTCAAGGGAAGCCAATTCTGCATACCAAAATTCTCAATGAGAGATAACCTGCTGAAGGAGAAACACAATGGAGGTTTAGATGGAAATTTTGGTCACGATAAGACATTTGCACAACTAAGTAATTCGTATTATTGGTAGAGCATGAGGGTAGAGGTGAAAATTTTTGTGAACAGATGCATAATTTGTCAATATGCAAAAGGAAGACAACATAACACTGGTTTGTATCAACCATTACCAATTCCAGAAAGGCCGTGAGATGCAATTAGTATGGATTTTGTTTTGGGATTGCCTAGAACTCAGAATGGGAGCGATTCCATATTTTTTGTGGTGGATAGATTTTAAAAAATGGCACGTTTCATACCATGCCAGAAGACAAACAATGCTACACACATAGCCAATTTGTTTTTCAGATAAGCAGTGAGACTACATGGATTGCCTAGGAGCATAGTCTCAGATAGGGACACCAAATTTGTAGGACACTTTTGGAGGAATCTATGGAAAAGGATGGGGATGAACTTGTCCTTTAGTTCAAAATATCACCCTTAGACAGATGGAAAGACTGAAGTAGTAAATAAGAGTCTAGGAAACATGCTGAGAAGTTTAGTCACTGAGCAAGGTCGTCAACGGGATCAGATTTTGGCACAAGTAGAATTTGCATTCAACAATTCAGTGAACATGAGCACATGGAAAAGTCCATTTGAAATTGTGTATGGTATACAACCAAGAGGGATTACCGAGTTGAGATATCTGAATCAAGATGAGTTTAGAAGTGCTAGAGTAGAGGATTTTGCAACAGAAATGCAAAAACTCCATGACAAAGTCAGAGAGCAGCTACATGAAAACAACCTGAATATAAGAGCAGAGTTGATCAAAAGAGGAGAGAAGTTTAATTCGAAGTTGGAGATGAAGTTTTAGCTCATTTGAGAAAAGAGAGGTTTCCAGGGGGAACGTATAACAAGTTGAAGATAAAGAAGATAGGACCATGCAGGATTCTCAAAAAATTTGCAACCAATGCTTATGAAATTGAGTTGCAAGACAATGTTGGGATATCACTGATATTCAATGTTGCAAAACTGTATCCTTACATGAGATATGAGGCAGGATAATTAGATGATCAGAAATAATTTCAGTGGGAAGAACAATTTCCCACAGCAGAAAAACCTCAGATGGAGAAAATCATTGAACAAAGAGATGGAAAGAAGACCAGGAGGAAGACATATCCTGAATATTTAGTGAAGTGGAAAGATCATCCAATGGAAGATGCAAGTTGAGTCACATAAACTGATATTTTGAAGCATGGAAAGACAGTGCAGGAGCTCATGGAGAGGAGTCCATGAAAATTTTAAACAGAGGAGTATGATGCAGGAGAATCGCCTCCAAAGTTTAAACACAAGCGTGGAGGCAAAGGAACGACATATCAACATGACAGAGTTTCAAATCAGAAATTAACTCAAAATTAAATAGAGTTGTTGAGATATTTTTGAAAGAAACATTTTTAAATATGCCGTGTTTGTAAAGTCGTGAAGGACTGCAAGGGGTTGCAGATATTGAGTGTTGACTCTTATGTTAGGTGACAAACAATATTCTTTCGTATCACAGTATTGGCAACTTATAATGATTCGACAATTCGGGTTGAGGGGAAGACAATATTCCTAATTCAAGGAAGAATTTGTCTCTGTGATTCAATGGATTGTTGAAGAGGTATCATCATAACAAAACAAATCATACATATAATTATTTTTTCCAAAGAAAAAATCATCATTTATATTAAAAAATGGAAATTACAATTATTAGATG
Organism: Picea sitchensis; assembly: GCA_010110895.2. NCBI lineage: Eukaryota > Viridiplantae > Streptophyta > Pinopsida > Pinales > Pinaceae > Picea > Picea sitchensis. Next base: position 15,473 of record SNQJ01S0147083.1, on the reverse strand, counting down.
CATACTGCACTCACGAGGGTAAGAATACATAAGTAATGTACATTTCATTTTCATCCCTTAAAAAATAATCCTCAATACTACATTTTTTTCCTTTCTTGTTTTAATCTCATGCCACCCCTTGAAGAAGGGTCCATAGTGGCTAACTATAATTTAGAAGGAGATAGCTTAGGATTCATAGAGGGAACTAATTCCTTCTCTAAATCGAAGGTTTCAATTTTGTGAAGTCTCTTCATTATTCCTGGAGGGGATTCTCTAAATCGAAGGTTTCAATTTCATGATGTCTCTTCATCCTTCCTGGAGGGGATTCTCTAAATCGAAGGTTTCAATTTCATGAAGACTCTTCATCCTTCCCGAAGGGGATTCATGTATAATTACCACCCTCAAGGAGGAAAGCCCGATATTCATTTCTTCTTCTCTATCCCTCGATGGAGGACATGGTTCTTCATTCGACAGTTCTAGACAAACAATATGCTCCTTCTCTAAATCAATAGTTTGTTGATTGACAATGCTCTGTGCATTGTCATATCATGGATACACTTGCTAACATGCTATCTAATATTTTGGTTTAGAGTTATGTCCTTTTGTTTTTTGTTTTTGAGTAAGCACATGATTTAGATGAAAAGAACACTAGAGAGTAAACAAATGAATATCACAGAGTGTAATCCCAGATCCCCACTCATTCCCAAGCTTCAAGAAGCTCAGCGTTGCAGCCACCCATAAGAACTATCTCAGGTGAGACTACGCAGTGCATTCTGTGCATTGTGTTTCCTACTTGTTTACCAGGAGGGTCGATAAGTTTAGGGGGTTTTGTTGGAAACCATAGTAGATATGAACTTGGGTCAGCCCAAGAATGGTAGTTAGAGGAAATAAAAAACCAACAAATGGTTCAATCCAGAGCAAGGTCCTACGTGTCAAACTTACAATTGGCACGGGAAGACAACACCTCACTGAAGGAGGCACTTAGATAGGAAGGGCAGGATAAAAATATGGCTCAAAAGATGGAGGATGAAATGGAAAACCAGGTCCACATAGTATTCCAAGCTATCTCGGATAGAAAATGGGTACAGGGAGTGTCAATGCAAGTCAAAATGTAGAATATAATGGATACCCTACAACACTGCAAAGACCAGATCAAAGAACTAGAGGAGCACGTAGTTCCCACAAATCCTATAGAAATGAGAGCGCAGAGAGAGAAGGATGTGACAACTTCTGTAGAAAAGATCATGCATAACATACACAGGATGATAGAACTGCTAGAGAAGAGTGCCCAGCTATGGACACAACTTCTAGAGGATGGGAGCTTACAAGAGCTGCAGGGGAAGGAGGAAAAAGTACATGCAGCCATAACATATGTCAAACATTGACAGAGAACGATGTCACTACCAGGAAAGATCAATATTGTCGAGGAGATGAAGACTTTATAGGCAGAGGAAAAGGTAGTACAAGCACAAAATATGGCATGATAGAATCAGTTGGAGCCCCTATAAGAAAAGGCAGAGCAGTTGGTCACTGAGATCGACGTAGCCAAACTGAATGTAGAGCACAAAGGTGTGGAATGAGGCGAGATGCTACAAAACTCAGTCACCGAGAAACTCATGGAAGATATGGCCGAAAGGAGCAGTCAGATGCAGGCGTAGTGATAGAGAATCACTTAAATGTATGACGCATTGGCACAAGTAGTGATAGATGTTGGAGTTAGGTAGTGACTTGGGACGAGTCACAATGTCAATGTTGGGGTCCTATGGGTGTAGACCCATTGTGGAGAAAATCACGTCATGGGAGAAATACAACTGGCATGAAAAGCAGCACATGGAAAGAAAATGAACTTGCATAGGAGGAAAGCATGTGAGGCGTGCATGAAAGAAGACCTAACCATGCTAGGGTTAGGGTTTTGGTAAGAGGATGTAATGGCTGGTAAGCCAAAAACATGTATAAATAGGTACCTGAGAGGTCTAGGTCAGGGTTCAAAGACTAGTATTGGTTTTGGATCGGATTTTTTGTTGTGGTCCAGAATGTCTATAAAATCCAATGTCATTTTATAAGATATTGAAATGAGGAGAGGAAATAAGGTAGAACTTAAGGGTTAGATCACAGGCTCATGAGCCTGGTGTGATCTATTCCGCCTCACTGTAGATCTCAACCCATTTTATGGAGAGTTGTAATGCGCGTGACGTTGCAGTTTTAGAAACATCGTAATAAAAGAGTAGAGAAGCCAAATCTTTGTGGACGTAGCCTAGGAGGTGGTGAACCATGGTAGATCATGTGTTATGTGATTGAATATTGTGTATTTCATTTACTGTCAATGATTATATGTTACACAAATGCATGAATGACTTAGTTAGATCTATTATTTTACATGCATGAATAATAATGACAAAATATTCAATATAAGCTAAATGTTAGAGTAAAAAAATGAAGATCACTTAGTGTAATCCCACATCCCCACTCATTCCCAGGCTGGAAGCACCTGAGCATTGCAACCACCCATAAAAACTATCTTGGGTGAGACTGTGCAGTGCATTTTGTGCACTGTGTTGCCTTCTAATCAGATGATTAGAAAGAAGTTCAGTGGGAAGAACAATTTCCCACAGCAGAAAAACCTCAGATGGAGAAAATCATTGAACAAAGAGATGGAAAGAAGACTAGGAGGAAGACATATCCTGAATATTTAGTGAAGTGGAAAGATCATCCAATGGAATATGCAAGTTGAGTCACATAAACTAATATTTTGAAGCATGGAAAGACAGTGCAGGAGCTCATGGAGAGGAGTGCATGCAAATTTTAACCAAAGGAGTATGATGCAGGAGAATCGCCTCCAAAGTTTAAAAACAAGTGTGGAGGCAAAGGAACGACATCTCAGCATGACAAAGTTTCAAATCAGAAATTAACTCAGAATTAAATCGAGTTGTTGAGATATTTTTGAAAGCAACATTTTTAAATATGTCGTGTTTGTAAAGTTGTGAAGGACTGCAAGGGGTTGCAGATATTGAGTGTTGACTCTTATCTGGAAATAACGGTTAGTTATTTTAATAGGACAAAGTAGGTAACCGCTAAGAGTTTTTGATAGGATAGGTTACAAACAGGACGAAGAGAGCTCATGGAGCTAGTGCTTAGATAGTTTGTTATTGTATTGTAATAGACAGAATATGAGATTATGAGGATAGAGAGAAGGAGATAGAGATCAGTAGAATAGAGTAGAATAGAAGAAATACTATGTAATTTGTTTTCATGAATGAATAGAACAGACAGAATTGTCCCAAATCCTCAGAATTTGTTCATTTGATGTATGAATGAATGAATGATATATTTTGTGTATGTGATTTATTTCATTTTCGTTCATGTGTTATTGTTCGAGAGGTTGATTGTATGAGTTCATGACGAAACTGGATGAGTTTCAATTGTTTATCTTTTGACACTCGTATGCAAGCCGTGCATCTTGAACATAAAGAGTGCGTTGATTGAGTCTCAGAGTTACTTAGAGAAGCTCAGGGAGAATAAAGGAAACTTAGACCAGGTGCAAGGTGTGCACAACGTCAAAGAGTGACCAAGCATCGAAGAACCCAAAACAGAGGAACACCGGGTGGGCGAGAAGAATTTATTTCCAAGAAATCCTTCGATTTGAGTTATCGAAATCCTGAGAATGCAAGGTGTGCATGGGAAATTAAAATCCCTTTAAGGACAAAGCTCAGAAGGGATAACACTTTTCATAATTGTTAACAAGATCCAAGAGTCAGACTCATAGGAGGAGCAAAGTTTTGAAACCTTTGAACACTTAGAAAATCTTCTAAGTCAGAGAGAGATCAGAAGCTTAGGAGGAGGAGTGATAGTGGTCGTTGGATCACAATGCAATGGATAAACAACCATCTGATCAGAGTAAGGTGCACGAGCCTTAGCGCTTCACACACACAGAGAGATAATTCACCAAGGGTTGAGAATTGAGATTTTTGAAGCCCAAATAGCCGGAAACCCGAAGTAGAATCTCAGTCGTCTGATCACATGAACAAATCTGAGCCATTAGATTGTTTGGGGTAAACTTCAAGCGTCAGATCTCCCAAGTGGATTTGAGCCATCAGATACTATGAGTCCGGGAGGAGGCAAGTTTGAACGAGATTTCTGAAGCACGGAGAGTTGAAGGGCCAGAATGAATTTGGACCATTGGATCTAGGAGGACATGTGTCAACAGCTCGAAAGATCCAGAGGGAGGCAAAGGCCGAAGTGTTGAAACAATCATAGCCCAAAGAGACTAAGATCTGAGAGTCATTGATCTATATGTGGACACTTTTCAATAGACCGCGAGCTTCGGGTAAAGTTGTTGTGGACTTTCAGTTGAGAACTGAGACTGTTGAACCTCGAAGAGTTGAAGTGATTCAGATCCATCGGATCCAGGAGAGACATGGTATAGATCCATGCACTCTAGGTAAAGTCCTGAAGAAATCCTCAATCGTTAGATCAAGAGGACACGCGAACAAAATATGCATACTTCGCGGGGAGAGAAAAGTTGAGAGTTGAAAAGTATGAATTCTAGGTACACGAAGGGATCGCAGCCGTTGATCCAAGGAGGACACGCGTGAGTGGATTAGATTCTTCAGATAAAATCCAAATAAGGAAAAGGTTGAAGTTTGAGAACTCTGGAGTCTGGAGTTCCAAAGTGATCAGTACCGTTGATTTCACGAGACAGGTGTCCGCAGATCGTTAGATCCGGGAGCTTAGAGTATGGAAAAGAGTTGGGTTTGAGATTTCAAAACCCCAAAGTTTGGAATTGTGAAGACATCAAATCTGTTGATGTCAAAGGGACAGATCTGGCCAGTGGATTTGGAAGACGTGGATCTAAATCATCAGTTCAGGCAGTATCATCAAGATCGCGAGATCGACGATTTGGGGAAGGATTACCTAATCAGGTAAGAGAAAAGGTTGGTAAATGTTCATCAGCTAAAGAACTTTGGGATAAGTTACATGACATATATTCTTCACCCATCACAGATTCAAAAAATGTCAAAGAAGATGCAGGTACAGATCAAGAAGAAATATGTTCACCATGTCAAACTGATTCAGAAGATGAAGAGTACATAATCAATAGAGGTATGTTGTTTTGCTTTAATCGTGAAAAACACAGACATATTGAAATAGAATGTCGTGAAGGAAATGAGACAGAAGAACTAATTGAAAAAGAAGACAATTGTGAAGCAGAATTGATTAGTGCTTTAGATGAAATAAGAAAAGAAAGAGAAGAAAACAAGTCAGTCAAGAAAGAATTGATGAAACAAAAGGAAAGTGTTCACATTTTTGAAGAAGCCCAATAGGTCATCGAGAACTTAAGAACTCAGCTAGAAGAAGACAAAAAGATCGAAGAAAATCTTGAATATCAAAAGTAGCATTTGGAAGGCAACATAGCATCACAGAAGGAAGATGCATAAATGAGAGAGAAGATATTGACAGATCATATTAAGGAAAGAACTAACGATCTAAACCAACTTGAGGCAGAGTTTGGTAAAGAAGAGATAGAAGTGAAAAGAACAAAAGAAGTCATGAAGTCTCAGATAATGAAGAAATAAGAAGAGGTTGAGAATCTTGAAGAAGAAGTTGTCACATTGAGAAGTAAAATCATCAAGATCAACAAGAACGTTGAAGAGATAGAAACACCCACATCAGTTATAGAGAATGAAGAGAAGCACTCTAGGTTTCTAGAAAAGAAGAATGAATAAAATAGAAAGAGTTATGCAGAAGTACTCAAAGGAAGGAATCATGGTCAACCAGAATCTAAGAAAACTATTGAAGATACATCTTCAAGAAGACCATCCATGTTCAAGCCACAAAGAAGCTTCAATCATGATCATGATCAGTCAAGGCAGAAATTCAGAAGGAATACACCAAAAGAAGATCATTCACTCCTAGGTATCCAAATTTATTTTATGGTCATTGTTTTTATTGTACTAGATTTGGACATAAGGTTGCAAATTGCATGGATTGTAAGAGAAATGTTAAAGAAAGAAATGCCTATGTGGCCCCACGTGACATTGAATATTACAAATGTCATAGCTATGGACACATAGCTAGTGATTGTAGAAGCATGATTGATACTTCCATGAAAGAGAACATTGATATCAAATATAATAAAGTATGGATAAGAAAACCTGAAGAACAGGGGAACAAAGACCAGATCCCAGAGATCACAAGACTGGAAATAAAATGAAATGAATAAAATTCTATAGAGAAAAGGAAAGATGTCGAATACAGAAAGGTTTGGAAAATAACTATAAAAAAAGAAGGAAAGATAAATAAGGAACAGGTTCAAGAGATTGTACTTTCAGGCATTGTAGTGAAATATTAATCTACAGACAGAAGGAAAGAAGTCAGAGCCCAGAGAGATGATGAATCTACCAATGAATATGATCATTGATGATGAATAAACATCAAAGCAGGAATTTTTCTGAGCCATCCGGCTTAGAGACTCCCAGATAATATGAATAATAGACAAGGGGAGTCTATGTGGTAGTTGAGACAGACCAAAGAACCATCCTACGAGCAACTTGCAGAGTTTGAGTAGACAGATTCAATGCATTCAGTTAGCAGAAGTACAATATGATAGATTAATCAGTTGTAGTAGTACTCCATGATAGTACAGTGACATATGAGTCAAAATTATGGATAGTTGTGTAGCAGAGTCTTGGACAGTATGGACAGAGATGGATTTGTAAGAACACTTAGCAGGTTTGGAAAGATATATGACAGTGGATGAGAGCATAGATTTCAAATTGATAGATATTTTTTGGACACATGGAGTGCATACAACAGTTCACATTCAAAATAGATTAATGCTTAGAAACAACAATGACAAAACTCCCTACAAGCTATGGAAAGGAAGACCAACAAATGTGAAGCACTTCAAAGTATTTGGAAGCAAATGATACATCAAAAGAGAAGATGGAAGAATGGGAGAGTTTGACTCTCGTGTGGACAAAGGAATACTTGTTGGTTACTCAAGTACAAAGAAAGCATACAAGTGTTACAATATGAGGTTGAACAAAGTTGTGGAAATCCTCAATGTAACAATTGATGAAACATGTGGATGATAATTAAAGGAAGAAGAAAATGAATCAGTGGAACTTGAAGAAGAAGTCTACATTGAACAACCAGAAGGATTTCAGTGGTCAGAGAACACAGATTATGTCTGTAAATTGAAGAAGGCCTTGTATGGTCTCAAACAAGCTCCTAGAGCATGGTACTCTAGACTGGATAAATATTTACAGCAGGAAGGGTTCAGAAAAGGAAGTGCAGACAACAACCTCTACATCAAGGTAACTCAAGATGGTATTTTATTAATTGAAGCTTATGTTGATGATATTATTTTTGGAAGTATTGATGACAGGTTAAGCCAGAAATTTGCAAAGATATGCAGAATGAATTTGAAATGACATTACTCGGAGAACTATCCTTCTTTCTAGGTCTTCATATACGTCAAAGCAACTGAGGAATTTTTATTTCTCAAACTAAGTATATCAAAGAAATGTTAAAGAGGTTCGGAATGGAAGATTGCAAACTAGTTACCACTCCTATGCAAATCAGTTTCAAGTTGATCAAAGATGATGATTCAAATTCTATAGACCAGAGGCAATACAGGTCAATGATTGGTAACTTACTATATGTGACAACATCCAAACCATATGTAATGCACGCAGTTGGACAGGTGGCACTATTTCAAGTAGCACCAAATGAATCACATGTCTTATCAGTGAAGAGGATTTTCAGATATCTCAAAGGAACATAAGAGTTTGGATTATGGTATCCAAAAGGAAAGGATCTATCACTTATCGCCTACACAGATGTAGATTGGGAAGGTTGCATTGATGACCGACGAAGCACCAATGGAGCAACATTATACTTGGGTGAGTGTTTAGTATCTTGGCTAAGCAAGAAACAATCATCAATATCTTTATCTGTTTGAAGAGAGTATATTTCGGTAGTAGGATGTTGTACACAAGTTCTATGGATGAAACAAACTTCAACAGGATCTCTGATTTGAGTATGATGAGCCCATTTCCAATCTATTGTGATAATACAAGTGCCATTAGCATCTCAAATAACCCGGTGATGCACTCTAGGATAAAGCACATTCCAATCAAGTATCACTTTCTAAGGCAATTTGGAGAGAATAACACACGAGAGTTGAATATGTGGGCACAAAGAACAAGTAGAAGACATCTTTACAAACCAGCTTCCCATGGAAACCTTTGAATATCTTCGCTAGAGACTTGGAGTAATTTATACTCCAAAATGAGTGCACGAATACTTATATTATATATTTCTTATATATTTACATGAGGAAGCAACAAAGATGATAATTCAGGTTGGGAGATCAGGTTTAGGAAAGGGATTACGTAGTGTAACTTTTCTCTGCGAGGTTTTCAAAACCTCTCTCTAACCAATCTTTACATGGATTTTTTACATAATTCGTACAGAAATTATAAGAACATACATTTAAACAATTAAGCACACTTAAATCTCTGAGTAAAATATATAAGTTCACTTTATAATTAAACAAAACCCTTATTCAGCAGGTTATTCATTTTACTGTTGAGCTTATGATACATAAACAATACGGTCATGCACAACATGATTAAAGCATAATTCAAATACTTATCTTTTGGCATTTGTGAAATCACCAACCAAGTCACAGACCTTCCAGAACCTCGACCTTAGACCACCTTTGTTCATCAAATCCAGCAGTGGAGCCACTTATTTGGGACCGAGCTCCACCCAAGGCAGGAATCTAGACACGGGTTGAGGTTACGGGGAAAACAATCACACACAACCAAAAGGAAGGAATTCTCTCCCATGAATCTCCCACGCTCACGGCCCACAGACCCTCATCCCCCAAATGCCTGTTCCACCCAGGAAGTGCACCTTCTACATCACACAGGTAGTCCTTTGGTACCAGTCTCCCGCCTGTGGAGTTCTGAGGCAGGGCAGGACCCGAGAAGTCTTGGGCTCTATGGCATCTCCTGAGGGTTCACTCTCACGAGTTCTCTCCTCCCTCTGCGCACTCTTTCACGGTCACTGCAGAGCCAACAAGCCTCCGCCTTGATCCCGATGCTGCGTGGTCACAACAACCACAGGGAAAAGAGACCACGAGCTTCCCAAACCCGGTTGTGATGGCGGGATGATCTCCCGGTTCCTAATAATTTTGAACGGGGACTCCCGCGCGCCGCGAGCTAGCTAAGCTTCCCCGAATAACAAGATACTTCCACTCAAATTCAACGTTCCGGGGAATGCGCACCGCGAGGTTTTTCTCCCGAGAGAGCGAACCATATTGAACTTTCTTTTACGTATCCCGAGAATTACACAAGGTCTAATGGTAGCTTCGGGTTGGGATGGGCGTGGGCGTTGTCACCGAAGGCACCTCTTGTTCCATCAATATACCTTCCTCCATTCCGTATCCCTTCCAAAAGGACTTGGGATAAAACCATATGATGCACATATATATTTTGAAGAATAATAAAATTATTTTCCAGGTTTAAGCCCTAGGCTTAGCCCCTAGACTCATCACTGTTGCTTACCACCTTCCGACCCCTAGTTCCTTGCCCACTCTGACGGGCCTTCGGAGTCCATCACTCATTCATGCATTGAGGCCGGTCTACCTTTGGCGGTGTTTATATTTTGATAATTGACCTGCATACATACAAGTATGACGAGACTCGGCCTTCAACACTTAGGCTCCTTGGCCTAACAAACACATAAGCCTTCCGGCTTATACAAAACTTGTCCTGACTATAGAACAAATTTACAATTCTTTTCATATAGCATGATACGTAACGGGGCTCGGCCTTGGGGACACTACAATCCCTCCTCCCTTATTTTTTGCACTATCCTCTCGATTACAACTTACCTTTTCTCATGCATAAGCCCAAAATTTTCAAAGAATGGGTACTCTACCATAACTTCTTCATGCTCCCATATCACATCCTCAAGACCGTACCAAGTACATTGAACCTTTACAAGACCTATAGCTCAATTCTAGAGCTATTTTATTTTCCAATCCAAAATGCATACCAGATGCACCTGAAAAGCACCTTATTGCTCCACCCGAATCACATTCAAATCAATAACATGATTAGCATTAGGTATATAGATTTCTTAAGTAATGAAATATGAGATACTGTAGGTACAGTCATGGGTGTAGTAATGCAATCATTTATGCATTGTATATGTATGTATATACCAAAAAATTCAATAACATTAAATGGCCACTTACAATATACACATCATATAATAAAATGAGAATTGTACTTATCTTTTGAGTGAAAAGACCTCCCACCCCGGAGCTGAGCTATGACTCCATCGTGCAATGGCTTTCCAAGATAGCCGCTGGTCCACGAAATCCTTATCCATGGTCTAGGCCAAGGTACGGACCTCAACCTCCAACCATTCAAACCTCGGTAGTACTCTAACCATTCAAACCTCGGTAGTACACCAACCAACGGTCTCTCATTCCCCACGGCGCAGACCGCGGGAGAATGCGCAGCTGTCACACGGATGGGGTGCCCTTTGTTGCCAGATGCCATACCTTGCGGGTTTGCGGGGGCCGGAACCGGTTGGAGATCTTCACCGATAGCGTGTGGCTCAGGGAGTTCCATGCGCAAGGTTTCTAAGCAACATCTTCCCGAGATACATTTTAACTTTTATTAACATCATCTCATCTGCGTCAACCATGCGGTTATCGCTGAGAACATAAAGGAATTCATTTAGAATTCCAATTAATTGAAGGAAATTCAACTTTTATTCCAGAAACATGACATCCTTTTTCATGATTTATCTTGGTTGTTACCACATTATGAATGCATTCATCCTTGTGATTTTCCACGGGCACAAAACTACACCACGAACTGCGGGGCTTCATCTTGCATCGCCAACAAATTGTGGGTATTTTACGTACATCATAATTCAATATGTACAACATCTTATGCAATAATCTTAGAATTTACGCAATTTCTGCACACGGCAATTCAATCCGCGGTACCCAAACAACTTGACCAATGAATGACTTCGTCATTTCTAGCGTATATCACTGTTAGCAATAGTAAGTTCATTATTTCAATTTTATGAACATAAAATTTTATGTAGTCTCAATTCTTGTGACTACTTAGGCATAACTTTCACGATTTACTGGGTGTTTTATGAGTTCTGAGAAATATGTTCTCAATTTAGGGGGTTAGCAACATATTTCAATACATCAACATAATTATTTCCATTACAATAATATATATATATAAACGCTTACCAAACATATTCAACCATTGCACTTAGCATGCAATTATATCACTTATTGGCGGTGGTTGCCATTTTGTTTGTTGGGAGTTACTTTGCCATTTAATTCCATAATGCTCTACGTCATAGGTCAATGTATCTCACCATCCATGGGTTGGAATTTTTATTATTAATGTTTGCCACAATCTTCATACACTTCCCTTATCTTTCCAATTAATTGGATACCTTCCTTCAGAGCCAGACACTACACCAAGAATATAATTAGGTGTCCATTAGTGTTAGCAAAGGTTCGACCAAGTTTATTTAAAATTAGGAGCTTTTGGTACTTGGTGTGGCTCATAATCTTTCCATATCTGTACCTTGCCATGTCCCACCATGTCCCGGTCTGCTTATGACTAGCTTTTGCTTCATTCTTGTAACAAATTCTTATCTTTTAATTCTTTGGTTATTACCCCATAACCAAATTAACGTGACATTTTACTATGTCGATGTGTTCATTCAAAGCTAAAAGATTTGAATTAATACAGGCCTATAGACTTTACCACATTCGGTGGTATGCATTCAAATAATATAATCATGTGATTTAATAACATGGTTCTGGCTGAGGAGGGGTGCTTACCATAATTTCCTTTCAACAATGATGCAAAAAAGAGTGATAAAACTCTTACCTTCATGACTGCCATTAAAATTTATGCTACCTGAATATATAATAGCACTAGAATCTTTCATGCTTCTTTTTTTATCACGACTTATAACCGAGCTCTTTAACTCTGTTGCCTTTCTTCATTTGTTTAGCGACGGTATAACCAACACTTGCAACTTGTAAGAAGCATTCTTTCCTTTGGCCGTCCAAACAAGCCAAAACATACTAGCTGCTATAAATTGCAACAACTTCATTCTCCTTTAGCAGTTTTTTTCTTGTGGATCGAAGCATTCAATTCTTCTTGGATTCCTTAATCTTCTTGTGCTCTCACTATCATCATTGTGCATGATTATTCATTCCCTAAGTACCTTTAATGCAGTTTTCCCTACCTCAATGCCCTAAGTACCTTTAATGCAGTTTTCCCTACCTCAACATGGTCTGCTGATCTCCCAGTCAATGGGTCTTCAACTCTCTGAGTTGGAGCAGCTCTTCGGGTTCCTACTAGAACCTCCACACAACAAAACCACAAGCCTTGCGTGAAAAATCTCTTGTGAGAACTAGCGGTGGCACAAGTTTCTCCCACATGGCCACCGGCTATGACCACGCGCCTATCCAGAAGGTGTTTCGGGACTTCACGTACCGGGTGTTTAGATATGAGTCACCCTCGACTCTCTCTATCCCAGAAATAAAAAACAAGAGTCTAGCGCGTGCTAGCTCTTCCTTTAACTTCCACCAGCGTGACCTCTAGCTATGACCTAGGGCCTCAACTTCTGATCGCTACGAGACTTTACCCTTTGCGAACTTCGAAGAATAGCTCTCCTCTTTTTAACTTCCTTCTTCATAGAATTCCAGTGCGTTAGATCAACGAATGACACTCACCTTGAATGAATGGTCTAGATCTCTCCTCGCGAATCAGAAGTTCGCGTTTCAGAATTTTCGAGAACAATTCCTCTGTTTTTCCAAACTTTGGATTTTTCGATTTCCCAATGAAAGAAATCAACAGTTCGATCTTCCTTGAGATCGATGGTTCAATACCTTCCTGAGTTTTTCGAGTACTGAACGACTCTTAGCGTTATCCTCCTCGCAGTTGGCTAGATCCGATGGCTCACAGGTTTTCGACACTTCTTCCTGGAAGCGCTCCATCATACAATTCTACCCTTGTTAATCTCTTTCGCGATTCGGGACTTGGAGTGACGAAGAATTTGGCTTGCGCTCCAAGTTCACGATCCCCAAATTCATGAAATGATCCAACAGTTCAAAACCAACAGCGATCAACGACCCACGTTTACTTTGAATCCTAGGGTGGCGAGTTTCTCCACCCACTAACCATCTTCCAACTTTTGGCTATCTTACGGTCCCCGCGATTTCACGAGTTCTCCACGGAGAATTCTACCCGTTCATTCCAATTCTCAATGACTTCTTTCCAAATATCTTGGCATCAATTCTTTTGAAATTGACTTCCTCCCTAACTTGAAGGATCACGAATAATTTGACGATGTTTTCCTTCCCAAGCTTTGGTTAATGAAATTTAACTTCACCTTGCCACACACTTGCACTCGTTCATGTGAACTTGCACTGTTCCTCTATGAGCTTTTAACTGACTCAGTCTCAAAGGGACTCGACCCTTCTGTGTTTTTTTTTTCCGAAAGAATTTCTGGTGCCCATCTGCACCTTCTACGCTTGTCTCCTAGAATCTTTCGAACTTAAAACAAGTTCCCTCTATAAGCACTCCTTACGCTGGATATGCTCACTCTACTAACTAAAGCTCTACGCTATCTCTTCTGAGCTTTGTTTTTTGAACTAGAAGCATTATGTGCCTCTTCCATTTCCTTGCACTTTGTGGCAATTTCAAAACAATTTTGGCACTCGTCCACCTTCTGCAATACAACGCGCAGACAACTAGAATTTGTCAAGCCTTCATTTTCTCGACAATTCTTCATCATTCATAAACAATCCAATTTATGAAAATGTTTTCAATTTCATGAATTTTCTAAGCTCTGCTTGGCTCTGTACTTTTCGGGTGTTCGAAACTTCAATTCCCGATATTTCGGGACTTTCAAGTTTCGGGGTTTCGAAGTTTCGAGCTTCCTGATGTTGAGAGTTTCTCATCTCTCCACTCCTCGATCACCGATGAGATATTTTTCACGCGCTAGCCCTCCTGCTAGGTTCTTGGCCCATATGACCAGAATCCATAAGACCGTAGCCTTTCCTTCCTGTTCGTCTTCCATTTCAGGGGTAATTTGCACTCTTCCCCACTCCATACTCGATGTTGATTAACTGGAGTTCTGGCCTTCATTAAACTCTGCACACACACTGTGCAATTGAATTCGAAATTTTTCAGGCCATTAAACTTCGCGAACAATCCACAATGTTTACAAGCCAGTTCGAACAAAATAAAAGACATTTCGTTTTAAATAAGTTTCTTGAATTGGAAGTATTATGTATTTCTTTCATTTCTTTGCATTTGAGGCAATTTCTGGGACTTCGGAACTTCGGAATCTTGGTCCACGAAGATCCGATAGTTAAAAATACGAAATCCAAGTCACCCTTTTTGCAACTCACGATCTCCTGAGTTCGTGAGTCGAAGACCCTCGACTCATTTCCTCTAACCGTCGATACCCAAGATGTGACACGGGCATGGCTCCCTCCTCGCTAGCGTCTGTTATGCATGACCGTAGCCTAGGTCTAAGTCTAAGTGTTAGCACTCTTCGCTACTCGCACCTTCGCAAGTTTCAATGTCGAGCTCCCATGCTCTTATCTCGAGAATCCCCGAGACGCGAGAAGTCAACGGAGTGTTGACTCCTTTCCTTGACAGCACCCTCCACACGTAACCGTAGGCTAGGGCTTAAATACCAGCGCCTCTCGCAACTCGCACCTTCGTGAGTTCGTGGGTCAAACTCTTGTGCCCTCCTATTGCAATCTCTCGAGACGCGATAAATTAACGGAGAGTTGACTCCCTTTCTCCCGGCGATGCGTATTCGCCTATCAGTCATCCAGGCCCACCTTGTGGTTCTGCCACGTGTCCTCGTGCACGACTCTCGACACTTCTCTACTCATGAAGTCGAAAATGACTCCTTTCAACCTTTGAACCCCCGAACGCGCAATAGGCGATGGGGTTCCTAATCCAATGGTCCTCCCATGATCTGGATCCAATGGTTGTCCTCGCTCCTCGCAATTTCGTGACTTCATGGCTTGGAGCATCCAACTCTTGGGCCCTCACCCTGCAAACTTCCAAGTTCGCGAGACCCGAATCCTGGATATCTTCGGCACTTCACCGACTCCGCGATTGCTGCCACCTGTCCTCCTCAGATGGACAGCTGCAATTCTCTCGCAACTTCGCCCCTTGCAACTTGGAGCGCCCAACTCCCGGAATCTCACCTTGCGAACCTCCGAGTTCGCGAGATCCCTTGATCTCTGCCACCTGTCCTCCTCAGATGGACGGTCCTGATTCTCTCACGACTTCACCACTCGTGAAGTCGAAAGACTTCCCTTTCTGACCCCCGATGTCTGAATCCACGATATGGGCGATCTCGCGACATGTGTCCTCCATCTTTCAGACGGTTTAGAT
>SNQJ01S0147080.1:15087-38894 GCA_010110895.2 Picea sitchensis | reverse complement strand
TTTGGATGATGAAATTGATGAGGGATTTTGGTTGAGGTACATGTTGGGTACATGGTTGAGACAAGTAGTTGATGAGTTGGCACATACATGAGGTGTATAGTTGATGATGTTGGTACATCTTGATGAGACATAGTTTATGTGTATTTGATGCATGATTGGTATATATTTGAGGCATGTTTGATGCACTCGTTGATGGTACAGGTTGAGGTACATGTTGGTGCATGGTTGATGCACTTGTTTATGGTATAGGCTGATTACAGGTTGTTTGGTATAGGTTAGTGCATGGTTATTGCACTTGTTTATGGTACAGGTTGATTACAGGTTTACAATAGTTTATCTCACAGTGATAGTGTGACACTGGTTCCATCATTCTACTTATATTTCAGGGCGGTTAGATGGGGCAAGGACATGTGGTTGTAGCTGGAGAATGTAAGGGGTTGTAGCCAGAGAATTGGGGAGTTGGAGCTTCCCTCAGGTTGTAGCCTGAGAAACTAGGGGGTTGGAGCTTCCTTCCAGTTGTAGCTGGAAAACAAAGGAAGTTGGTGCTTCCAATGAATGCAATTCTTAAATACATATAAGGAAAAACATTCCATGGTTTTCTCCCGCTTTGGGTTTCCACATAAAAACAATGGTGTACTGTGTATGTGTATGATTTCTCATTTGTTCATTGTTTATTTACTCTACAAATATTGGATGATAATGCTACATTGATATAACACTTTCT
Source organism: Picea sitchensis (assembly GCA_010110895.2). Classification (NCBI taxonomy): domain Eukaryota; kingdom Viridiplantae; phylum Streptophyta; class Pinopsida; order Pinales; family Pinaceae; genus Picea; species Picea sitchensis. The sequence goes on along the minus strand of SNQJ01S0147080.1, from coordinate 38,170 downwards.
TTTTTTGGTTAAAAAGGATTAAATTGCTCTATTAATGATTCACCCTCCCTTCTTAGTAATCCAAAAGAATTTTGTAAGAAGATTTTTTCCTGACCATGCTTCCATTGTTAAACCCATTAACAAGCTACTAAATAAATATCAATAATTTGAGTAGACACCAAAAATTCAAAGAGAATTCACATAAATTAAACTTGCCATTACTACCGCCCTAGTCCTTGTAAGTCTCGATTTTGACAAATAATTCATATTTTATTCATTTTCCTCAGATGAAACCATTTCTTCAATTATTACTCGAAAAAAATAGAAGCAAGAAGAGTTACCGATTTCTTTAATGAGTAAAACATTACATGATTATGAATTGAATGATTCACCTATTGAAAAGCAATCTCTTTCACTTGTGAAGGAAATTTCGCATTTCAAAACATACATTCTTTTAAATCATGTTATTGCTTGTGTTCCACATTCGACAATTAAAGTTCTTTTGAAACAACAACTCAAAGAAGGAAGATGGGCTGATTGGTTGGCCAAGAATAAAGAATATGACATAGATATTAAACCATTAAAGGTTGTCATAGGACAAGGTTTATGTAAATTCATGACATGAATTGAAGTTGTAAATACTTCTTCTACTGATGGATTTAATATTGTAATTAAAGAAATAAGTTTGGAGAAATATGAATTGGTATAAGCATATTATCTTTTATTTAAATCAGGTCAATTTCCTCCAGAAATGCCTTCGAAGGAAAGAATAACATTGAAAATGAAAACAAACAATTATCTTCTAGTGTCTGAAGTATTGTTTAGGGGAAATTTTGATGGTATATTATTAAGATGTTTGGATCAGACCAGAGCCATGAAAGTAATACAAGAGTCCCACAAGGGAATCTGTGGGGACATTTTTCACTATTGGTAATGAATCATAAAATCATCTGAGCTGGTTTTTATTGGCCAACCATATTCAAAGACTCATATGAATTCATTCAAAAATGTATTCCATGTCAAACTTTTTTAGGAAAAATTAAGAGGGCTGCTATTCCCTTACAAAAATATATGGTAGAGAAACCATTTATTCAATGGGGTCCATATGTAATTGGTCCAATCAATCCCAAATATAGAAAATGCCACTCATATATTGTTACAACAACTGATTATTTTACAAAATGGCAAGAAGTAGTAGCCTTAAGAAGTGTTGATTCCAACCACTTGATCCATTTTCTTAAAGAAAACATATTATCCAGATTTGGTTTGCTAGAAAAATTCATAACCAACAATGGTTCAATATTTATTGGATCTAAATTCACAAATTTTTGTGGTGAATATGGAATAATCATGGGTCAATCTTCTAATTACTACCCTCAAGGAAATGGTATGGCCGAATCAACAAACAAGACATTGATTTAGATTATCAAGAAAACTATTGAGGCTAACCACAAGAATTGGGAAAATAAATTGATAGACGCACTTTGGGAAAGTCGACTTACTCCAAAAAAGGGAACTGGACATTCTCCTTTTACTTTGGTATATAGGAAAGAAGCAAGATTACCCTTTCACATTGAATTGAATGCATTAACACTGGTTGTTAATGATGAATATGAGAAACAATCACCAATGCAAAGGAGATATAATGAACTTCTATAACTTGAAGAACAAATAGATCAAGCGATATTAGCGATGAAAAAGAGGCAAGAAACAATCAAGAAGTATTTTGATAAAAGTACAACTGCAAAGGATTTTCAAAAAGACCAAATGGTTTTTCTATGGAACAAAGCAAAAGAAAAGTCATCATCTTACAAAAAATTTGAAGCTTTGTGGATCAACCCATAGCAAATTAAAAGAAAAAATGGTCGTAATTCATACATCATTAAAGACATGAATGGTACAATTCAACCATTTCCTGTTAATGGGAAACATCTGGAATATTTTTGTTTGTTGATGTACCATCAGTCAAAAAACCTTATACATAACCTTTTTCTTTTCTCTTGTACATTTTTATTTGGTTTTATTTATGCTGGACTCCATGGCCCAATGGGACATGATTCTGGGTTCACAGTAACTCGCAGGGGGTCACTTTCCCATAGTTGGAGCCAAATGTTGATCAATATTTTTGGTCAGTTTAGTGTTTTTCATTTTAGTTACTCTTAGAATTATTTTTACACTTCTTATCGCTTATTTCCTTTACTTATATTTTCCCCTACCAAAAATTCCAAGCACTTAGTCATTTTATTGAATAATGCAGAGCGAGCTAACATGAATCTAAAACACGCATGTTTGTAATCCATTAGCATCGTAAGTCCGCATTCGTGTTATTGAATTTTTATCATATTTAACCTCCAAACTTCCATTTTTTATACTTAGTCATTTTTCAAAAATTCACATGCGGATTTGCATAAGAACTATTGAGTATTTTTTTTAATCACCCAGGTCCACAACCCTGAACTCACCAAAACACTTTTCTTTGTTTCCTTTTTCATTTTCATTTGGTACTTATTCAAATTCAAGCAATGTGGATGCATAGCTACATATCATTCTTCCATTCTTTCCTAAGTTTCCACCTTTGCAAGTCCACATGTACGCATTCACTTTTCAATTTTTAATTCTTTTCATACTTAGCCATATTTCTCATTGTGGGGCAGACTTCCTTACTCCTCAATTTTCCATTGTTTGTAGGTCCGCACATCCACATATCTCTCTCAACACTTAACTATATTTTCAATCTCAATGTGGGCATTGACATTGTTTCCTGAAGATGTGCTCACAAGAATTTAGGTCCACAACTCCACAAATCCGCATTTTTGTGTTATACACTTAACATTTCCCATACATCATTTTTCACCTTCATACTTAACACTTTCCTTCCATCATACCATCATATCACCATTTCTCATAATATTAATTACCCCTTCCACATCATCTTCCACTGGTAAAGTAATAATGTCGTTATTAATGCATAATGCGTCGATTAAGGGTCGCCATAAATACAAGTCCCATGAAAACCAATGACATTAAAAGCATGATCTATGATCGACTGAGTTACCAAGGCAATACGTAGTGGAATTTAATAAAATAAAAAAACGTCAACCTATAATTATTGAGAGTAGCTCCACCTTTGTAAAAAGAAGAAAAGATGTCAAGTAACACGAAGGAAGTGTTTTGTGGAGATACATTGAACACACTAGGTCGTGAATATCAACAGTTCTAGTGGTCAAGGGCATACAAGTACTACAAGTCTCTTCATCCAGCTGAGAAGAAGACAAACCTAATCTAGGCCTCAGGAATAGAATTGATAGGATGTGTTTCGGAAGTAAATGACATGAAAGAGATTGTTCAATGGTGCACAATTTTTTTTGTCTTTGAATGAAGAATAATTCAAATGCAAGGTCATCAACCCATTTCTCTAGCTCCTTCAACATTTTCTAAAATTCTATGGCTCCCTACACCAACTATGTGATTCAAGAGCGAGGAGTATGATGAATTTCTGAAGCAACACAAGGGAGGGAACAAATTGTTGAGAAACTACTTGAAAGATCCAATCTGTAACCCTGGTACTTCTAGAATTGAGGTAAATTTTCTAAAATACTCGTACAAAGAATTTGATTTGATATTTTGTAACATCCCGTTTTACTGAGCACACTTTTATTGAATTATTCTTTGAGGACACTTCCGTGAAAGTGATCCAGTTAGGGTACATTATGATTTCATTTCGATTATGAGTTATATAGATGATGTATTGTGATTTATTGTTACTTTCATATGTATATGTATTGATAGATATTATTGATGAGTTCTCCTGAGTCTGCACGACACATGACATGTTATGGATGTTGATGACAAAAATGGACTTCCTTGGACACCGGATTGAGTCAGGGAGTGGATTGTATTTTGCTTGAGTATTTCATTTTACACACATGTGATATATGATTGATTACAATATAATTTATGTATATGGGTTACTGACACTATTTTTGTCAGTGGATGTAGGTTTGATGATGCTTACTAATCCGACTCACATAAGGAGTAAAGGGGTCATGCATAGGAACCAAACATTGCAGGAGAGGTGTGGCAGTGTCCCTGTCACAATCTACTAGCACTCCCGCCATGACCTGAACACATAGTTAACGATTACCACATTCTGAAAAGATCAGAATTCCATGAGGGAAGAATGAGACAGTTGCTCATCAAGAATTCTAAGGGGCACACAATAAGGTAGAGTCTTTATTCCTCAGACAACCCTTGGTCTCTCACAAGGTTGACCGAATGGAGTGTTGACTCCAAGGGTCGGATAAACTTCCAAAACTAGTCAAAGGCGAGTGTCACCCTTGGAGCATAGAGGTGTGTCTTGAAGGGCACATCATGTAATTAAACCATGAGTCAATGAATCTAGATGGCCTAGAAAACAATGAAATGTTTAGACCTTGTTAGAATAAAATAATTATTTAATTAGTAAATTATAAACCTAGAAACCTAACAAGAGTCTAAGTCGAAGTCTAAGACTAAGTCTAAGTCTAAGTTTAATTAAGGGACTAATTAAAAATATTAAATAAATTAAAATAATTGAGATAAAATCAAAGTCTAGGAAAAAGGTGAATACAATTTAAAGGTTGGATAAAATGCACATGTGTGCATGAAATAGATAAAAATGATGTTTAAAATAGAAAGAAATTAAAACTTGAGAGAATAGGTGTACACATAGAATAGTATCTTGAGTCAAACTACCACTAAGTCTAACTAGAAGAAGACTCCTAATCCAACTCTAACTAAGATTTGGTTAGGAGACACTCAATAAATGATAATTTGGGGAACTAAGGGACAACTAAGAGAGAAAATAGGAACACATTTGGGAATGTGAGGGAAAATAGATTTTAAATAATATAAAAAGAGTTTTTACTTGTGCAATTTTGGGAGAGTGTGTCAAGTGTGTGGGTGAATAATCATAATTAAATTAATTATTTGTGCATGAGGACATGTGTCATTGGGGATTTTTCTATAAAACAAATGGTGTAGAATGGAAATGGACTCACTTTTACTTGGTACTGTTATGTTGCCAAAATTTGGTTGGACTATGTTTTACTTGTGAGAGTTGGAAATTCAGGCTTGAGAAGGAGTGGAATCTCTACTTTGAAAATCAAGTTTGGAAGCTATTGTTTTTCTGTTTTTTGTGTGTGGCCCCTTTGCAGCTTGGGGGGCTAAGAGGGAAGAAGAGTACCTCTAGAATTGGTTGGGAGGCACCAGTGAAGTTTTGGGTTTGGAAAGAAAAAAGAAACAGGTTAAGGAAGACACACACAAATTTTGAATTAAGGACCAACCTCGAAATTTAGTTTTCATCTGGTTACAATATTTATCCAATACTTCTTGCTTCATAAATTAGTATAAAAAAAATATTCCAATGACATCCATGATACGATTTTGGTACCCATTGCATTTAGAAAAATTATGCCCCACGGGCATTGTATTATTCTATAATATAAACATTAAATAGCAGCTGACAATTGTACTAATTTTATAATCATACTACAATTTAATTGGGTTCGTAGTAATTAATTTCATTGCAAGTTTTTGTGTATATACTAACTTATTAGACATGAGCAAGCTTGATTGATCTAATAATTTATAAGTTGAGGGTACTTTTACTTATACCTTAAATTCGTTTTAATGTTATTGAGTCTTACTATTGATCTAAAATTTATATATGGCTGAACCAAATTTGATATTCCTGAATTTCTCATCGAAAAGTAAACTATCGCAAAATTTTATAGAAATTTTGTGTAAGACAATAAACGTGTGAACTATTCTTATTTCTTTTAATGATCGTCGAGGATAGACGAGTATCCCAAAATATTTTTGTTCAACTCTAATGACCTAGCTTCAGATTTCATTTTGTATTATGGTAGTTTCCATTGATATATTTCTTCTATAACTCTCCTATCCCAATATGAGTATCCTTCTTGAGTATCCACTCTTTCAACTTAAGTTACCCTCGATTCCAGATATGGGACGATTCAAGTGCCAATTTGGCCGAGACCTTTAGGGATTTGCATAGGCTAATTTCTATGTTTATGGGTGAAACACCTTCTCGTTGAGTCACATAGTTAGGCTTCCTCAACTTAATTCGACTTCGTATTGCACTTTGTTTTAGAAACGATTAATTTCTCATCATACAATAGGAATTTACACCTGTACTTACCATCCTACTTGGCTTACCCGAATGACCTTAATGGAAGTGATCTTCAGTAACTATTCGTTGATCAACTAGCTTGAACTGTCTGATATAATTAATGCAAGATACTATCATAGATTTCTTGATTTGTGTCACTTGTTGAAAACTATGTGAATCCTGACACTTGTTTAGATTCTAATAGAAGTTTTGAGGTAGACACTCTGTTGATATGTAATCCTTCCACATGCGTGAGACTCTTCCTAAGTCGTTGTCATTATAAATCTAATTCACTGATTAGATTATCATTTTTGTGGTTTAAATCTAATTCACTGATTAGATTATCATTTTTTTCATTTAAATATAATTCATTGTTAGATTATCGATTTGTCATTATAAATCTAATTCATTGTTAGATTTATCGTTTTTAAGAACTAATCATTCCATTATGTGATCTCATTTTAAATATTATCAATTGTTGCTGTCAAAATTACTTGGATTATTTTAACAAGAACACCTTCGTTTTTATTTGTTAACTTGTTGAGTATGAAGTCATTGCTTAAGGTTTAGTTGTAGTTTTTCGGAATATTCATTATTGATCAGTCTATTTTGATTGCCATTATGTGGAAACCATTAAATAATGCTCATTACTTTCCATCGCTCATTCAAATGTAATTGATTCACTTGATTTGGCTCTTCTTCAACTCATAGTATATTTGGATTGTATGTTTTTTCCACTAAATATAAGACCGCGTAAATTAGATTCAACGAATGTATTTATTAATAATTTTTAAATCAATATTTTGGATTATAGACTATTGTAGAGAGTTAAATTCTATGTGACACTTAGGAGTAATTCTCAAGAAGCGAGAATCGTGTGGACTAGAATTTAAATAAATTTACTACACTTGAACACTCTAGAGTAATCTTTGAAATTATGGCCAAAATTCCTTAATTCTGAGATGAATTGAGAATCGTATGACACATGAGTCATACGATTCTCATAACATGTCATCATTTCGTTAATTGTGCACTTATAAAAATTTACCTTAGTTATCTAATCAATTATAATTGGGTTTGTTTGTTTACTCCTCAAAATGTATTCACTTTTGCACATCTAATGAATTATATATTAGGCTTGATACTTATGCAATCTTCTATGATTTTATTTAGTCGTTAAGGAACATATGATAAAACCATAATTACTTTGTTATACTCAAATTATTGAAGTAATTGAAAGTTGATACTCAGTTATCCTTAAATTGATTAATTATGAGATAGTTGGAATGATAACTAGATTGATTGGATTGTATATATTATCATAGTCTAAATGCTTGAATCTCCTTGAGGATGCCAAATTAACTAATAGGTTAGTGAATCAATGTTACCTCTTGTCAAATTACAAAGTTGGTGTTAAGAATTATTAGATAATTATAATGATGCTGATAATGAACAAATAGAGTACTTACTGTTATCATTGTATTTATTGTTTTATTATGTATTGTTGTTGTATTTATTACTAATGTGATGTGGATGAAGAGATCTTACATTTGAATGAAATTAATTGCATGATGATTATGTACCTTGCGGTTATATCTATTTCTGAGTCGAGGTTAGATATGTTTATGGGAGTAGATACCTCCATATTCCTCAGAACAATCGCCAGTCCTGAGACGTTAAATGGTCAAAATAAATCAGACGAATCTTGGACTTGAGCGTTGATTATGTGTCTTGGAGGTCCTAACCTTGTAGGGTAGGTTGGGTGGGTATACATCTTTTGTTATCTTTATGTGTATGTTTGATCTATGAATAACAATGATGTTGTATTTGATTCTTGCTGTGTAGTGATGTAGATGTGAATAAAATGTGTAAAAATTGATGTTTTTTATTGTTGGATATCACTTGTCCTAACAGTTGTTTCAAAATAATTTTTTACCACTACTTTACTCACTTAAATTTATGTCTTAATGAAGGGGGTCATTACATATTTACCCACATTCTCGGTTTGGAATCTACTATGTTTGTAACAATAAATGTTATATATGTTATGCATTATGCTCAGCATGAAAAAGCTATCATTGATTGGGGTTATCTCAATTCAAGTGAAATTTCTTTCCAACTGAATAACCTCAAAAATAACCACAAGTTATATATGGATTCTTACCTCATTTTCTCCATTTCTTATGGCCATGTTTTTGAAGATTTTCCTCGGGGAAAACATGCAAATTTTAAGTTAGAACTAGTTTATGCATGGTATTCAATTTTGTACAATCATAAATCCTAATACAATTTCTTCCCAATTCATAACAATTTCATCTTAGAATTCAAAAGGTTATTATTTGGATAGAACACATAAAGGATATCCTTAGAAGACACTTCTTTTCTCAATGGAAAAGGAATTTATGAGTTGTCCGGAGAATTTACTATAATTAGAATATTTGGTAGTAAGGAGAAGCCTTTCCTTTTACCATTTTATACATCAAATAAATTATTTGATGGAGAACTATGAAAGAAATACAAAACTTGGGCCCACTTCTTCCATGAAAAAAGAAAAAGATAGTTTATACCCCTACCATGGAAAATTGGGGATTGCATTGTTAAACATATAACTCACCTAAATGAGTTGGCGGGACATCATGAACATATGGGTTTGAAGGAAGATAAACTTGTTGAAGGTTTTGAACCAGATAACAAATTCACTACACATATGTAGTTAGTGGGGTATTCTTCACACTTCATCATAATTAAAAAGTTTCAAGAAGGTTGCAGAGATAACTTGGATCTCTAGGAACTAGCATCAATTCAAACGATACAGGATAATTAAATAGTATAAATGAAGGTCACATACAACATGGTAGAGAAACAACAAATCAAAACCCCAAATCGCCAACAATGTCTCAAAGAAGCACTCCAACAAGAACAAATGGTAGAACTGGTGGAATTGATACTAGAAAAAAATTAGTTGGAGGCTCAGATGACGGTGGAGATAAAAACCCACCAAGGAAAATGCTCGAAAAAACAAATATTGCATACACTCCTATGAAAGATATAAAAGGAAAAATAAATCTATCATTAATGGAAATAAACACAACAAAAGTCCAGGAAAGTCCCCGTGCAATGGACATGGCCGAGGTCATTGAAGAACCTGCCTGACCCATGCAAAGACTATTAGAGACAAAATAAATTGTTGATGCTATGATGACCTAGGATCCTGAAATATTTGAAGAGGAATATGTCACTCTGCACCATGCAACATACAATCATGAAACCAAAAAACTATTGTTAGAAAAAGTTACTACCAAGAATAAGAAGTCATTAGAACGATGGAAATATTCAATTAACTTGGATGGAGTAACACCATCTAAAATTGCAGACTTTCATGATGCTATTGGAGATGCATTAAGAAAATCAATTAAAAAAATGGAAAGAGATAATTTGGAATTAAAGAAACGGGTAAAAGAATTATAAGTTTCTTTGGTACCAGGACCATTGTTTCTAGAACCTTTGAATTCTATTCAAACCATACTTGAATTGAAGGAGATTCCTGAAAGTAGGATGAAATACAAAGGATCATCAAGTCTATAATTTACATGATGTAAGGAAATACGTTGGCGATTCCATACAAAAAAGGGTTGATATAATTCATGAAATTTGGGAGCTTGCTTAAAGTATTGCTAGCTTTTCCTCCAAAATCAAGAATTTCAAAGAATATTTCCAAAAACATTTGGAAAAGGATGAAGGAGTTTTCAAGGAAGCTGTGAACACATTTTCAGCTAAAGTCTCAAGTTTAAATGAAGCCCAGTGAAGGAACAACAACTTCCTTCGCCTTACCATATGAATCCAATCAATGCATGTTAGTTAAGGAGAATTAAAGAGTTAAGATAAATGATAAATGAAACCGAGACCCTAAGAAATAGAAAGAGTGAATTATTTCTTAAACTTGTTAGTATTACCAAGGAATTAGACGGTCCCAATTTATTGATGGATACCATGATTTTAACCAAAGAATATTTAATGGGACAACTTAAAGCACTAAAAGTTGCTTGGGATAACGAATTTTCTGAAACCATAGAATTTTCTGAAGATGAAGTTGAAAAATGGTTAGTTCGATATATCAAAATAAATGATGAGGTGGATGACACATTGCATCAATCCGAACTAGATTTTAGGTAATTTGAAAGTTAGTTATTTGATATTAAAACTAAACATGAAATTACTGTGGCACCTTTAAGAGAGTACATTGAGGAATGGTTGAAAAAAACATTAATTGAAATTTCTAAACCAGAAAATCAAGAAACAATTAGAATAATTATGCTACCTCAGTCACAACATGTACCTATAAAGGAGCCAACTGCAAGAAAGTGAAGGTTATGATATTTCTCCATCACAGTGAGTCGAACATAAATTCTACCATTTCGATTTTTCTTCTATCCATTTATGCTACAATAATTTGTCATCTTCCATTTATCTTCTCGGTATTTTGTGGGATTTACGCTAATTCTTGGTTGTCCTTATTTTATCTTCCAGGTATTTTCAATTTATGGTCCGCGAGAGCCCAATCCCAGTCCTCTTTGAAGTGAGAATGCATTTTACTTTCTTTAAAGACATTTCCTTTTGTATTTAAATACTCATTATTATTTTTTGAGACTCCAAGAGAGCTACTTGGGATATTACATTACTGTATTCTAAAAGACTTTGATCAGAAGATTGAGTTACCAAATGTTTTATCTATCATAATTGTTTTGGGTGTTATATGGAATGATAATTTAAAGCTCTCTTTTATTTGCAGTCAATTTTTTGTTCTCTCTATTTGTGGTATTGTTAAATGTTTTGATGAATGTTGTGATGTATATATCAATCCTTTATATTTTGTATGCATCTTATCTATTCACATTGTAAATATTGTACATATAAGTTTCTTTTAAAACACCTGGTCCCAAAATATCAGGTGTTGTTTTCCTTGAATGTGAATGTAAATATTTAAGTCTTTGTCAGACTTTGTTTTGTTTCATTTTATTTTATTGGAAGTATAAGAACAAGAATACCACCTCTCTAAAAACACAGGGTGATTCATATCCTCATGAGGTTGACCTTAAGCCCGTAAGACAATCTTTTAGATCAAAATTTTGGCGACCATACTGGGGAGAGAAAAATGATGGTTTTCGCAGACCAAAATTTATGACTCAACCTAACTCGAATCAACCAAATTTTCAAATTGGTCCTGGAAATCAACATAGCATATTGCATCAATTGTATAATCTGGAAATAACAACAGCTAGGACTAGAGTAGAATTATAAAATTCTTGGGAAACCCTTGCTCGTGAAGAAGAAAGAGAGATTGAAAGATGACAAAGACATAGGGTTTGAAACTCAGAAAAAGACTGAAAATATATAGAGGACAAATATAAAAGAAGTAGAAGAAAACAACTTCAAAATCTTGAAGTTGGAGAAGATTTTGAAATTTAGGTAATAGAAATTCAAGAGTTGGGAGACATAGAAGAAAGAAGGAATTAAATTCCCGAAAACAAACAATAAAGAAGAAATTAAATTATTGAACATCAAGAAAGACAAAGAAGCCCACAAGGAAGGATAATGAATATCCTCCTTAATCTTTTTGGAGAACAACACCAATTACTCACTCTTCCACAAGGAGCCTTACAAGTGTTTTTAGGAGACAAAATAATGGACCCAAAAATACACATGGATCAATTTTTATCTCTGTGTTAATTGCATCTAATAGAACATGAGGATGTAATGGTGATATTTTTCTTACAAACATTGATAAGCCTGAAAAGATCAAGAGAGAAATTAAAAGAGCATGAGATAAATTATGCTATGAGTCCCAAAAATTAAAAGAGCATGAGATAAATTATGCTACTCATGATCTAGATTTAACAACAATTGTACATGCATTAAAAATGTGGAGTAATTACCTCATGGGGAAGAGGTTTGAGCTAAGAACAAACCTCTGTGGTATGAAACATTTGTTTGAACAACCAACACTAAATGCTAGGCAAAATAGGTGGTTGGAATTTCTTAGTGAGTATGACTTTGAAATTAAAAATATCAAGGGCAAAGAAAATCAGGTGGTTGATGCTCTTAGTAGAAGAGCTTATGAAGTGCATATTTCAGCCATAAGCATGTACATGAAAGATGTAAAAGATAAATTTCTTGAACAAATAAATTCATATCAAATTTATTTGCAAATAAAGGAAAACTTACAACAAGACGATTTACAACATAAATTTCAAATTATGAATTAAAAGAGGATGGGATCCTCTTGTACAAAGGCAAGGTGTATGTGCCAAATTTTATGGAGCTGAAAAATATAGTGTTGAGAGAAATGCATAACGTGCCATATGCTAGGGACCTAGGATATCATAAATCCATTACAACTATAAGGAGCCAACAAGTTTGGTTGAGAATGAAAAAATAAATGGATAACTACATAGCCCAGTGCCTAGAGTGCCAAAAGGTGAAAAAAGAGCACAAACATCCAACGAGGTTGTTGCAGCCATTGCCCATTCCAAAATGGAAGTGGGAAATGATTACAATAGATTTTATTACACAGTTTACTAGAACAATGAAGTAGCATGATTCCATCATGGTGGTGGTGGACAAATTGACTAAGGAAACACATTTAATTCCCGTGAAGACAACACACAAGGCAACAAACATTGCAAACATTTACATGAAGCAAGTTGTCAGACTACATGGAGTTCCTAAGTAAATAGTTTCAGACATAGATTCCAAGTTTACATCCAAATTTTGGTAAGGTTTGTTCAAAGGATTTGGGACAAATCTAAATCTTAGTATGACATATTCCCTAGAGTTAGATGGGAAAACAAAGAGGACCAATAGGATAATTGAAGACATGCTAGGAGTGTATGTGATGGATCAACCATAAAAATGGGAGGACTATATCCACTTAGTGGAGTTTTCTTATAATAATGGGTATCAAGCCTCATTAAAAATGAGACCATTTGAAGCTTTGTATGACAGGAAGTGTAACACACTAGTGAGTTGGGATAACCTAGTAGACAGATCCATCATTGGGCCAGATTTGTTAAAGGAAATGGAAGAAAATATGACAAGGATCAAGAAGAATTTAAAGGCTTCCCAAGATAGGTAGAAGAGTTATGCAAAAAAGAATATAGTTTTTAGATATTTTAAAGTGGGAGAACATGTTTTCCTAAAAGTTAAATAAAAAAGAAGTTAGATAAGTTTGGGTTGTTTCCCAAAGTTGGCAACAAGATATTGTGGGCCTTTTGAAATATTATAAAAGATAAGGTCAATTCCATACATGCTGGAATCGATTTCATCCATGAGAGTGCATAATGTATTTCTTGTGTTATTATTAAATAAATATGTTCCTTAACCTAACCACATAATTTATTGGATTGTGATCCAGGTGGAAAAAAAAAGGGGATTTCTGGGTGGAACTAGTACACATCCTTGACCGGAAAGTCAAAGTTCTCAAGAAAAAATCCATAGGGATGGTAAGGGTTCAATGGAAATGCTACAGTCCTGGATATGCAACATGGGAGAATGAAGAAACCATACAGAAGGAACACCCACAATTTTTTTCCAATTTTGAAGAAACTAGAAACTGAAAATGCAAGACTCCATTTTTGAGTAGTTAGTTACCAGAACTATATCTCTGAAATTATTGGTCGCCTATGCTGATAGCCTTGATAAAAGAATGGTGCAGTCCAGTGGACTAAAGGTAGTGAAGGGGGCACATTCCTTGGGTCAACAGGTTGAGAAGAACGAGAGATTATGGTTGGGACTGTTGTTGGAGGGTAAAGATTGCATAATTTTATTTTATTTTTCCAATTATTGTGATGTAAATTTATATATGTATTTCAGCCTGGTGTGGTGCATAGAGGACATATCACAATTTTAGGTGAGGGGGAATGTAACATCCCCACTATAATCCCCAGTTTAATTAATTCATAATGTAGATTTAGATGTGGCTATGGCCAAGCAATGTAAATGTGAAATGCATTTTTCTTGAATTGTAAATGAATATAATGTAATATCAGTTGGTGTGATATGGAAAGAGACGGGGGGCATGATTAATCCACAAGAGAGGGGGAATTCCTAGAGAGTGTCCAAGAGGGGTCCAAGGAAAATAATTTATGGGTATTAATTCAAACCCACATTTCTGAATTTTATTATCATTTGGGGAAAACTTCTATTTTCTAGTTGAGTGTATGAGAGCCCAATCATTGAATACATATCATAGGGTGGGTGTGAGAGTCACATCCCTTAGTTATTGGAGAGAATGGGGCTGAGGTGCAATCAACATTGTGCAGAGTGATCAATCAAATGTCTTGGGAAAAGAGAGAAAATTTGTATGGGTAATAACAAACAATTTTCCACTTTGAGTTTTACATGAACAACAAGCAGAAAAATAGGAGAGAAGAGATTGGGAGTTGGAACAAAAAGGATGGGTGAATTTTGGAGAATGCTAGAGAATTTTTGGAGATAGAAATTGAATATTCAGGTTTTCATGCATGAAGAGTGAACTCCTGGGTGAGTTGCATTGTATCAACAAGTGTTTGTTGTTTGTTTTACTGGTAGTTTTCCTAGCAGTGATTTCCCTTGAGTTCCCAGTTGAGAGATTCCTAGCTACTTGTTCCAGAGATACCTTGATAAATGATTGGGACACCCGATGGATTGAGAGAAGTGAAGGGTTACATTCCTTGGGTTGGTCAGGTCAAGAGGAAGAGAGTTCGAAGAAATTTGGGATAGATGTAGGAGAGAGCCAATGGGTTGTGTGAGACTGAGTTGTGAGGGGATTGTGAGAGGCACCCTTATTTTGTGGATTCCTAGCCGCAAATCACATGTGAATTTCTATTGAGATTTGGAACAACAGGTCTATGGTTGGGTGGAACTTCCTTCCTAGGAAGGTGGTTGCACAAACTCTCTTTTAAAGATAAGTGTTTATTTATTTTGCTGAGTTATTTATGAGTTCATGGCTGTGCAATTACTTCGTGAATGTTAATGGTTTATATGTTGTTATAGATGACTTATCATTTGCATTCATACTTTTTTAGAGTGTTGTAGATGCATTTAATTATGGGTATTAGAAATTTGAATATGTGTTTAAATTGTAGCTAGTAAGCTACAAGACTAGATTAACAAAATAATTTTTTGTTTTTATGTGTATTTTTGTGTAGTAATTCTCCTTGGTTAGGCTGGGCAACGTTACAATAGGGATACTAGAAGCATAGGAAAATCCACCTCTAGTAGTAGAACCAAGGCCTTGCCCCCAAATATAAATGAATTTGGATGAAGGCACTGTAATAGATGAAGAGGACAAATTGACACTAGGGAAACCCATGGAAGGAAATGACGTGACCAACACCATTCCCCATATGGAGAAACTAGATGTACTAGATATGGTAGTGGAAGAACCCATCCCACTAATGGATGGTAATGTATAAGTTATGGAAACTCATTCCATCGAACTAGGTGATGAAGGAACATGTCCTCCCATTCTAGATGAAACACTCATGCTTGACATTATGTGAGGATGGATAAAGTAGGAAAAAGGGTCACCAAAAGGTTTATTAACTTGAATGAGTATAGGTTTGAAAGGACCAGTCAAATGAGAATTAATTGTTTTTGGAGGAATTTTATAAACAACTTCAACCTCCATGTGATCCCTCGCCTCTAAATCTATTGAGTGACTTTCAAAGTCTACTGGGTTAGTGTCGTCCATTGTGGACAACAACCTCCTTCTAGTGGACGGTGGATCTTCCCCCCAGAAGAAAGTCCTTGCTTTCGATGATATTAACGAAGAGGTTGGTCAACCACACTGAAAAATATGTTTTATCCAAGAAAATTATTATCCTATGGACAACTAGACACCAAGAACCATACAAAAAACCCTCATAAAATATAATATTTAATAGGAAAGCATTTGGAATAAGGGGGCCTTCTGAAAATCTAGCCTTGGGGGATATCTAGTCCCCAAGACTTGGATAGAGAAGGTGTGAGAAACAATTATGGTAACTTATATGTAATCATTTTTGCAGGTGAAATTACCCTCATGAAGACAAACACCCTCTAAAGAATTTGAAACAATTATTTGAAGTCTGCCTCAGGTATTGCAAGTACTTCCCACTTGTAGTCCCTTTTGTAATGCCTTAGAAAATGTCAGTATGGATACCACTTTCCAACTAATGACTGGGAGTAATATTCACGGGTCAAGACCACATGTATGGGTAGGGAAACAAAGCTTGAAGTTTTAGAGATAAGTGTTTCCACTTTTATCCAAACTCCCCCCTACATTTAATAGTTCAATAGACACCAAAACAAGTGGAGAGGGGATATCAACCCAGTTTCTCTAGTGCGACCCTGTGATTGAAATATGTGTTATAGGTGCTTTCCATACAAGTTCTCCTTGCTACTAATGGATTTTAACTCTCTCTAGTGATTTCCTAGTTTCATTTTTATGGCCTTGGAGAGTTCACTATATAATCGTATACCAAGGCCTTAATGTTGAATTTTTATAATTTTCAGATCTGATAATTATTACCTTATGATTTAAATACTACTGTTATCATAGAATAATTACACACTGAAAATATCAACAAGACTTAGTGAACTTGATGAGAGGTTATTGTAAGTAAATATTATATGAGATGATATATTAAAATTGAGGGCCCCGATATAGATACTTGGGTGGAGTTCCCTTTCATTAATGGACATGTCTTTTCCATTATTGTCTTTCCATTAATTAATTTATTATTATTTATTATTTATTGATTATTTATATATTTATACATTTTATTACAAATATATTATTTATACATTATATTTATGTCGATGATTATTTCCTCACATGCATGTCTAATTAAAATAGATCACTCCATATTGGAACAAACAATGTGAAAGCACCTCGAGTCTATCCACTCCTTGTCAGGAGAAAGAATATGCCTGGTCCATTCACCACTAGCAAAGCTCCATGAGTGAATGAGTCATTTCCCTTGGTCAAATCAACATGACCAATCTGGGAAAATTTCTACCTGATGCTGTTAACTGGAGAACCATCTACAATCCCTCTCAGCAAGGGAGACATTCTGCATCACACCAAGCTTGTCTCTAAAGTATACAAACTTTTTCTTAGACAAAGGCTTGATGAGAATGTTCACAATTTTCTCATCTATGGATATGTACTGGAGATTTATTCCTCCCTTTTGTACCATGTCTTGGATGAAGTGATATTTGATCTCAATGCAATTTGACTTGTCATGAAATATTGGATTTTTTGAAATATTGACACAACTTTGATTATCACAATGTATTAAGGTCATCTCTAGCTCTTGATCAGATAGTCCTGTAAGAATTTTTTGAAGCTATACTACTTC
Source organism: Picea sitchensis (assembly GCA_010110895.2). NCBI lineage: Eukaryota > Viridiplantae > Streptophyta > Pinopsida > Pinales > Pinaceae > Picea > Picea sitchensis. The sequence goes on along the minus strand of SNQJ01S0147080.1, from coordinate 20,638 downwards.
GTGACTTGCGAAACTAGCAACAATATACTGCATTTCTATTGTATTGAGTGTTACAAAATCCTACTTCCTACTAAACAGGGATATCATAGCTGATCCTACGCTAAAGAAACACCTCAAGGTGCTCTTCCAGTCCACTGCACTCCCTACCTAGTCAGAATCAGTATATCCCTGTAGCCTCACTTCACCACCTGAGTCACATCTCATACCATATCTAACTGTACCACTCAGGTACCTCAATGCATTCTTTGTTGTAACCTAATGGAAGTTCCTCGGTTCAACCATGAACTAGCTCAGGGTGTTCAATGCAAATCAAATCTTTGGCCTGCTGTTAAATAGGTACATCAAGGATCCAATCAACTTTCTGTACATAGAAGGATCCACCAGATATGAATATGAAGTGAAATCACTCAACTTCTTCAGATTTTCATCATAGGTGTAGCCATGGACTTGCAGTACATCATACCAAATCTACTCAAGATCTTAATTGTGTACTTCCCTTATTCGAGGAATATCTTACATGTTTTTTTCCACACCTCCAATCCCAAGAAATAATGCATCAAGACAAGATCCTTCATCTTGAACTTAGAGTCCAACTCCCTCTTGCACTAATCGATGATTCAGTTTACTCTCGTAAGGAACAAGTCATTAACATATAACACCAAGATCAAAGGATCACCATAAAAAACCATGTAGTAAAGATTAGGATCTACTTCACTCTTGGTTAAGCCCAAGCTCATCAAGTATCCATAAATCCTGAAGTATGATGCCCTGGGTTCTTGCTCGAGTCTGTACAAGGCCTTCTTTAGCCTGTAAACATGAGACTCCCTCCCATGTACCTCAAATCCTTGAGGTTGTTTTATGTACACTTCCTCTTCAATCACATCGTTGAGGAATGAAATATTTACATCCATTTGGTGTAATATCCAATCCATGACTGTTGCAATGGAAATAATGGTCATGATGGAAGTGTACCTGACGACTGGAGCAAACATCTCCTCAAAGTCCACTCCCCCTTTCTGGGAGAACCCTCTTGCCATGAACCTCGCTTTGTAATTTTTGATATTTTTGTATGTTACATGATTGATCTTGTAGATCCACTTGGAATTCACCACTAACTTCCCATCAGGTATCAATGCAATCTCCCACACATAATTCTTCATGATGGACTGATATTCCTCCATCATGACATCTCTCCAAACTTGCTGGCCTATTGCCTCATCATAATTGTAAGGTTCGTAATCAATGATGTGACTCATCAATGCCATATAACTCAAGAATTTATGAGGTCATTTACTTTACCTGAAAGTACCATGGGGATATGCATGCCTCTCTTCATCCTACAATGTATCACGAAGCCAAGTTGGCCTCTTCCTAGTCTCCAAAACAACGACTCTAGGCAGGTCCACTGGTTCAGTTGGCTCTGCTAAATTGTCCTGATAGTTTGAAGAATGATCGAATGGAACATAGGGACCTGAACCCACATCCTTTGGAGACTCCTTCTCCTCACTATCGATCTCCATGTGAGACTCTCTAGACCTCCTTAAGGTTGTGTCTTCGTCAAAGGTGACATCCTGAATGAACTCTATCTAACTCTATCCTAGAATGTATATTTTGTAAGCCTTTGATGTCTCGATGTATCCAACAAACGTCCCCTTATTCCTAGTAGGTTCCAACTTCATCCTTTTCTCCTTGGGTATGTGAATGTAGACTATAAAACCAAATATCTTCAAACAAATAACCTCTGGTTTCACACTTGTGAAATCCTCCTCAAGAGTCTTGTCCCCAAATATCCGGTGAAGACCCCTATTCTAGACGTACACTGCTATATTGGATGCCTCTCCCCATAAGAACATGGTTAAATCATGATCATGAATCATGGATTTAGCAACCTATACAATGGACCTTTTCTTCCTCTTTGCAATCCCATTCTATTGAGGGTTGTAAGGAACAATCAACTCCCTCTTGCTCCCTATCTCCTTGCAAAAATCACTGAAGTCCCTGGAATTGTACTGTCCTCCATTATCTGACCTCAACACCTTGATACTCTTCCCTTTCAATTTCTCTACATGAGCCTTGAACTCCTAGAATATGCTGAAGACCTCATCCTTGGTCTTCATGAAGAATATCCATGTATTCTGGGAGAAATCATCAATGAATATCACATAGTATATGAATCCACCCAAAGATGCAATTTTCATAGGTCCAGATACATCTGAATGTACTAGATCCAATATCCTCTTGGAACTATTGTCACTGCTTGGAAAATATCCCTTAGCATTATTTCCAAGTACACATCCCCTACAAATGCCATCATTCTCTAACTGAAGCTCTAGAAGTCCTGTGACCATCCTCTTCAATGTCGGTAAATCCATGCAATGTAAGTGTGAAAATATCCGATGCCATAGCTCACACAAACTGATGTTGTCATGTACCAATGCCTAGGCTGGTCATCCCAACAATATGTATAGACCTCGCTCTGGAACACCAATCACTGTTGTAGATTATATACTCTATGCCTTAGGCCATACAAGAACATGTCCATTCATGAATGAAACTATATATACTTTATCCTCCAATGTTGAGGTAGAAAACAGGTTCTCCTTCAACCCTGGTACATACAACACATCTTGTATATGAATAGTATCTCCAGACTCTAGTTGGAATGAATTTGTCCCAACTCCTCTCACTACATACTTGGTGTTATCATGAAGTTCTACTCGCAATGATGACTCCCTCTCAACCACATATGAGAGACAATTACGAGAACCTGTCATATACCTGGAATCACCACTCTCCACTAACCAAATATCATTGTCATATGAAATAGTGCCTAAACGAACAGAGACAAAGAAGTACTCTTTTCTAAGTTTATCTACAATCTCATCAAGTTTAGATTCCTTTGTCTTCTTCTGTGGTGGATTCTCATCAATATCGTTTTTTGATGCATGCTTCTTTCCCTTCTTTTTCTTCTAAGGACACTGAGAAGCATAGTGACCAAATGTATGACAATTGAAGAACTTTATTTTTGAAAGATCCTTCTTCTTTTGTTCTTTAATTGGGGATGATTATCCTCCTATATTTTTCTTTCCAAAATTCCTTTTTCCTTTTCCTTTTCTTGCATGAGCTGCAAGAGCTTGAGTTCCTTCATCTTGGGGTTTCTGCAAGATTTTTTGGACAATGTTTTGGCCTCATCTTGGACACAATCAGTGCATAGCCGATCAAACTTGGAAAACTCCTCTTGTCCAAAAATTCTCTAAAAAAATGGTTCCCGTGAAGAAGGAAATCCATTAAGAGTCACTGTAACAAGTTCTGCATCATCAATGGTGTCTCCAATGGTATTAAGTTGATCTCTCAACTAGGATACTTTCATAAAATAAGTGGAAAATGAATTTGATTTGGTCATTATGATACAACATAGATGATTTCTCAAAGCTAATTTCCTGGTAGTTTTGCTGCTCTTGAACAATCCCACCAAGGCATCAAACATTTCTTTGACATTTTTCAATTCAAAAATGTGTGGAATCAAATGATATTTTACAGAATCTATCAAGATCCTCTTGGCCTTTGATTCATTCTTCTTGTTCTTGGCTTTCTCTTCAACACTTTTTGGTTCTGAGACATTTTGTTTTATATAATTTTGAATCTCATTTTCATCCAGGATGAAGAGTATCCTAGTCTTCCAGGATTTGAAATTTGTAGCACCATCCAACATGTCTTCTACTCTGATACTATACACCATCTTGTAAATAAATAAAGAGTGACAAAAAAATATGGTCGCATTATGTAGTGCAATCCTTAAGGCGGTCGTGCATTGCAATTAGGAAAATCATGACCAAAGGAAATGTGGTTGCTCTATGTGCATAGGCCGCTTGCGACCATGACTGTACAATTGCAAAAAATAAAATATATGAAGCAAATATATCAGATATGACACTAAAATATTTTAACTAGATTCGGAAAAGACATATACTACCTCTGGCACTGAAATATTTTAACTAGCTATAATACCATGCTGAATTTTTCTAATTTTCAGATCTGATAATTAATATTCACTTATGATTTAAATTCTATTATTATCATAGAATAATTACACACTGAAAATCTCAACAAGACTTAGTGAACTTGATGAGAGGTTATTGTAAGTAAATATTATATGAGATGATATATTACAATTGAGGGCCCTAATATATACACTTGGGCGGAATGCCCTTTCATTAATGGACGTGTCTTTTCCATTATTGTCTTTTCATTCATTCATTCATAGTTAATTATTGATTATTTATATATTTATACATTATATTATAAACATATTATTATATATTATATTTATGTTGATGATTATTTACTCATATGCATGTCTAATTAATATAGATCACTCCATCCTAGAGAAGGAAATGTGAGAGCACCTCGAGTCTATCCACTCCTCGTCAGGAGAAAGACTATGTTTGTTCGATTCACCACTAGCAAAGCTCCATGAGTGAATGAGTCATTTCCCTTGGTCAAATCAACATGAGAAATCTAGAAGAATGTCTTCCCAATGTTGCTAACTGGAGAACCATCAACACTTAAGTCCTAAATTGTGTTGGGTTTTTAAAATAATAATTGTCTAATAAATTTTAGATTAATCATTATTTATTTTATTGTCGTTGATTACTCAAGGAGGTTGTTGGGATCTAAATATGTCCTAAAAAAAACCTCTATGCATCAACTAAAGGTAGGCACTGGCACAAGCGTTTTACTTGTCACCTACATAGGTTCTTACCTTCTGTTTTCAATACCCATCCTCCAGAGATGCAACACCTGTAAAGGAACAACAATCGTAAAGGGAACGACAGTTGTTCTATTCAAAGGAACAACATGACTTGCAAAAGGAAAACCAATCGTTACATTGGGCCGAACTAATGTTGAATTAATTGCATTGTAGTATTTTCCCAACTTATCTAATTTGTCAAGCCGGGGGTCGTAAACTGATGAAGCACATGAAAAGTATATGCAATATTGAAGCAAGACTAATCTAATCTAATGTTTAAGCTATGACTGAAATTGAATCATTAATCTAACATACGACTGAAATATAATCATTAATCTAACACACGATTGGAATTTAATCATTAATCTAGTTGCGTAAATGAAATTACTCTAAGAATGGGAAATTGCATAAAGAAAATTAATCTAGAAAAGGAGAACTACATGAGGAAAATTAGATACAACAAGTGAAGAGTTGAATGGCACAACAACACATGAGAGCTCTCACCAATGAAGCAATCTTACATTCAATAATCAAATCAATCTTCATAAAAGAATAATGAAAGCATGAAAACCAAAACCATGAACCAAAGCTAAGAATCCCTTTCTCTTTCGAATCCTAATGACTACCATTAATGACTACTCTAATTCTAATTACATCTTAATTAAATAATCTAATTCCTCTTCTACTTGAATAATCTAATTGAATCCTCATGAAGAGAGAGAAATCTCTTTTATACATGAGAGCCTTGAAGATAAGATAACCATCTCATTATTACAGATCCACTATTCTCTCAACCTATTT
>SNQJ01S0147080.1:4053-15077 GCA_010110895.2 Picea sitchensis | reverse complement strand
AAGTCCTTTTAATTAATCCTTCACATATTCCTACACATTACAAAGCTCACACATATTTGAGATATATATGAAAACATGTTGATTTTCTAGCATTTAATGAAAAATTCCTTTTGAATACTAAAATGAATAAAGTGGAGAACAATAAGGTGAAACCCAAGTATATTTATGGAAATGATATCGTGAAAGGTTAATGGGGCGATGAAATGTGAAGAATGATGAAGGTAAAGGTGGATGAGACTAGGACATTTCTGAGCCCCAACATACCCCCCAACCTAACTTGTTACATGTCCTCATGCAACCATGCATGGATCTTCTCAAGAAGTTGTGGCCTCTGAATGTTGGCTTTGAGTGATGATAATAAATGCTTCCAGGATGGGTTTTACATAAGTAACAACTGACATTTTCTTATGGTTGGGTCTTGTGTGAAAACCATAAATATAAAGAATGTTGGTTCTTGTGTTAACAACATTCATTTCGTTGCTTGTTCTCTTGCTGTTATAATAATAATTTGCCCATATTTTTACTGGAAAATGTATGCTATCAATGTGCATAAGGAAAACATCATTGAGTATAAGAAATCCCCTTTATTTGTTTCTGTATATGTGTGAATCATGCCAATATGTATATCAATGCTTATGAAGTAAAGTGCAACAGAGCATCGTTGGAAAAGAAATGTTCATAACTGGTAAATGAGACAAAAAATGGAATGATGGTAGTGGAAAAGTGGAGTGATGATAGTGAATAATGTCCCCTACCCCCCAACTGAACTTGTTGCATGTCCTCATGCAACGTGGCATAAGTCGTAGAAGTGAAAGAGGAAAGGGAACTGAATGAGGGAATTTTCCAAATTATTCATTGCTAGCAGTTGAGGAATTACATGATTAAAGTTTAGAAAATAACATACCTCCACTTACCCAAAATGTTGATGAACTATGCAATAGGAATATGGTTGATGCGACTGCTAGATCAATCGGTCTTTCAAAGCATGTTTATCAAAAGTTTTGTGATTCTTGAAAAATCACCTCAGTATTAGAAGCAATCGCCTTCTAACCTGAAAAAAAATGTGAGTACTAATCCTGCAAGAAGACGTGTGAGAAGTTCCTAAAAGAAAGCATAACATGCAGGAAGAAATATGAATGCGGAAAAGGAAAAATAAAATGCGTGTGTGTACCTGTTGCATGCGCTTGGGTTCATTATTGACTGCTTTGTGAAGTGACGCAAGAAAACAAATTAACATTAAGCGTAAAAACATGTTTTGATTATCGTTTTCAGGAAATAGATGTCCATTTTCTTTGTTTTTGTTTGTTTTTATTTTGTTTGCTAACTGTTTTCTATTTTATATATGGATTTGTAGTGTTTCTCAATTTTTTAATTTTTGTTTAATTTTTTTTTTTTTTTTAAAAGTGTTGTTTGTTTACCAAACCCTAAATAAAACAAAAACTATATATGATTTTATAAACTAGGCACAAGTACAATAATCCATTTCTATACAAAGTATCATGAACAAAAGCAAGATGCTGCCCCTGAAATCCAAAATACATATAGTTATCTTGCACTTCTTAAAAACCAATTGCAGTAAAAATTATTCTAGGAATTGTCTTTTGAGCAACAGTCACATTTATGAACAACACGCTGCCCTTTCATTTGTACAGTAGTAGGTCTACTGCTATTCATGACGGGATGACTTGCCATCATGTTCTTGATGAAAGCCTGCTCCACATTAGTTTCATTCTTTGCACTTGTCTCCAAAAATGGAATGCCAATCTCATTCGCAAATGCCTTGGCTGTATCATAATCAACTGCAGTCAAATTACATTTATTTCCAACAAGCAACTTGTTGACATTCTCACTTGAATGCCATATTTTCCTGTCAACGCATTCGCCCCTACAATCTATGGTGTTTCCATTTCTGCAAAAACAAACAAATCACCAAATCACATGGAGACGGTACTTGCTCGCTTTCGATCATGCATAGTGATCGATCTCTTTCAACCATTGCTTCACATTATTGACACTCTCCTGATCAGTAACATTATAAACCTCAATGATATGCACCATGATAATAGTTGCTTGTAATATCAAGGCCAAAGTAGGAAGAACAATGATTTTCATCCTTTCTACCAGGAAAGGATGCATCTCTGCATGAATTTTCACAAGCCGTGTCTCCAGATGTTGTTTTGCCAAGAAGGAAAACTGGGAAGGCAAAAAAAAGCACTGAAAAAGATAAAGGAATGTATGCAATTCAAAAACATAGGCATGTGTGAAGTCATGAAAGTTAAGGTAGTGGAAGATGGCTTCAACACCAGGTGACTAATCATCTTTGAAGGAGAAATGGGGCAGAGTTACAACATGAAATTGGGCAAAATGCGGAAGTATGGGTATTGCAGCATGGTGTATCAACAAATTGCTTCTACGTATCAGCAAGCTGTCGTTTTGTAACAACAAACATAATGATGTGTAACAACTTCTGTTTAGTAACAACTCCTTCAAGCTGTCTAGCAAACATGTTGTTCTGAAAACTTCATCATAAAATTTGTTTGTCTTTGAACCTGGAAAAGCTTTAGCACTAATCCTGCAAAAAAACCGTGAGATTTGCGAAAAACATATTATGCAGAAATAAGTGCAAATGCAAAAAATCAAAGAAATAGACTGCATTTTTATACCTATTTCCCTTGCATACTTATTTGTCTTAGTTGTATCTAATTTGCATAATAACCAGTGGCTGAGAATTGTCACTAAAGTCCTGGAATATTTAATATGCTGCTTGTCAAATTTACCCAAGAAATTAGTCAAGCTGCTCCAGTGATTTTAATTGTTTTTCTGCATAATCATGAATAATTAGAGCATACACAACATACAGTGGGATGATAAATAACAACATAACCCCAATTTCTCACAAAAATCCTTTGTGCTCTGTGTGAGGATGAGATGGAGATCCAGATTGTGATTTTGGCACTTGAAAGAGGTGGCTATCAAAAGTTCTGTACATATCGACGACTCGTATATAGCTAACAAAATCGGAGGCATCAAAATTTCAGGTGTTTTCCAACCTATATTTTCCTTCCATATTACATCTTTGACCTGGAATTGGTTAACCGAAACACTCTTTCCGGACTCCTTTGTCTTATATGCAAAAAAATAAATGAGAGTGACAGAAGCACTGTCTTAGAGGAATATCCAAGACCAAAACATAGTCGATGAAATACCATATCTTAGCATCATTAGTTGTTGGCAAATGAAATGTGGTTTTAACTGGTACAACACATTCTCCACATGAATCTATGTTCTTATAAAATGAACTTGAATTAGGCCAATCACGCTCATGGTTTCCACTGGCTACCATGTATGGAACATGTGAAGCAATGGGCTCCACTTGTGTTGTGAACTGATCCCATTGTGACAGGTAGCCATTGCGTAAGATAGATCTCCAATATGAAACACTATGTCTATATTTTCCAAGTCCTCTATGAGGTGATCGGTAGTATCTAGAGTGCCTGGTTGGTAGTTTCTATATGCATTAGAACCATCATTCTCTGCTTTCCCCATGTCACCAAAAATGATTACACGTTGCAAGGAATCTTGGCCAGGATATGGAGATGCTTTAAAATAATTCAGTTGCCCCCAAATATATGACCCGTTGACTAGCCTATGTCGAATCTTGTAGTAGTATTTGGTGTTTGGCCATAAATCCTTCAAGATACTCGTGTGTATGAAACTAGGGTCTCGCCAGCCAACTGTACGTGCAGGTTGACCTTGAATTTTAGAGTCATAAAAATAATAATCTCCGCTATAGAATTATTTTATGAAATACTCATTTATGGCACAAATCTTTAGATTTTCTCCATTTCTTTAACAATCATTCTCAATAAAATTTTCCCATGTCTTCATCACTTTAAAATATTTTATTATGGAGAGTTCATGAACTTTTGATATTCATGTCAATTGCAGTAAACCGGTGAAGACAAGCAAAAAGGGTGTCACTTGCGGTCGCATGCCAGGAGCCAAGGCAAGTATTAGATGGCTGTCATGTTAGCTTTAAATGATCGAGAATGATAATGGTAAACCCACATCATTTCCAATATTTGTTTTGCAAAAGTTCAACGAACTTGTAGCTCAAAACCTGCGTTAATCATGTGATCTGCTTCATCCAAAACAAAATGTTACATTGATTCTCTACAACATGTTTTCTTTCAAGACAGTCAAGCAGTTGCCTAGGTATCGATATTACAATTTCACGTCCTCAGAAACGACGCCAAAATGTTGGGCTCTAAATATGTCCTAAAAACAACCTCTATGCATCAACCAAAGGTAGGCGCTGGCACAAGCGTTTTACTTGTCGCCTAGGTAGATTCTTACCTTCCGTTTTCAATACCCAGCTTCCAGAGATGCAACACCTGTAAAGGAACAACAATCGTAAAGGGAACGACAATTGTTCTATTCAAAGGAACAACACGACTTGCAAAAGGAACAACAATCGTTACATTGGGCCGAACTAATGTTGAATTAATTGCATTGTAGTATTTTCCCAACTTATCTAATTTGTCAACCCGGGGGTCGTAAACTGACGAAGYACATGCAAAGTATATGAAAGATTGAAGCGAGACTAATTTAATCTAATGTTTAAGCTATGACTGAAATGATTTTATATCTTGAAACATCCAAACAATACACCAATGTAACTTGCAAAAGAACACCCAAAATACTAATTCCAATCGATTATGCAATGCAATTTTCTTTTGTTTTCACTAATAATGCTAATGGAAATAAGAATATATGGCCATATCAAATAGAAAATAAATGGATGTATGATATTGACAAGATCACTACTTGCAATCCAATATCAACACAATAAGCAATACCTAAAACTTTCACAAGTTGTTATGAAATGCACTTTCCTTTTTATTTCAAGTGAGATGCAAAAAAAAATAAAGAATGCAATGCACTACTAGATTTGAAAATGGAAAGTATCATAGTTTTGATAAGGTCATTATTTGCAAGACAAAACAAATGTAAGTTTCCAAAGGATGACAATAAAAGGAAATGACTATGCAATTCGATTATCTTCTGATTCCACTTAAAAAAAAAATGATACTAAATATACAAAACGCATTCAAATCCAACACATGAAATGCAATTCGATTTTGACAAGGTCACTATTCACAAGTCAAAAGAGCTGCAACTCTCTTTGGAGTTTGAGAGTGGAAATTTATAGGGGTTGTAGTGCATTTTGTATTTATTATAAGCACATTATACAATATGTCAAATCAAATATCATCTATTGGAATTGGTTTGGTGGAAATATGAGTTCTTCATTAAAAAATATAATCTAAATAGTTCACGCATCTGTCATGAAAAACAAAAAAAATAATTGATTTTAAATTACCGATAATTTCACTTTCTAGGCTTCAACTTGGATGATATTTTTTTGAATCGGGCTAAGTTTTTGAGAGGAACTTAGATCTATAGTATTTTCCTTTAGATTCTACACATAAATTTATAGAATTTGATCTGAAATCCATTGCCCTCTTTTTCCCTCTTTTAAAGGAAAACTTTTTAAAAACCAAGGAAAAAAACAAATTCTTCCCTAGTGGAGTCTTCAATTCTATTGTACAGGAAACTCTCTTATGAATAGGTGACCCCTCTCACTGACCAAACAATGACAAGTGAGAGACTTTGGGATAGATTACAATTATTTTTTTACTAGATCTATACTTGCATGTTCAATCTATGTTAATGAGTGATGGGAGCAGGTCTCACCTTTAACTAGAGGTTGTCCTAACATAACATAGGTTGATGCATCTCCAAAATATATCTCCAACCTCCTACAATTAGACATATCCACATCAAGAACACCATATATCTCTCTCAACCTTATTTAGCATGAAATAAATCTAATTACAAGTATATCTAATCTAATTTACTCAAGGAAAATCAGATCTACCAATGTTTAACATGAATAACCATGAATTACACACATTGGATGGGAAAATATCATGGATCTATATATTAAATATAACTAAAGTACAAAAATGTATTTTACTTCGAAACCATTGCATCACTTTCCAACTCCAAGATCACAAGTCTCCTGCTTGGCCCTCTCTCACTTGGTGGAAATAGTAAGATTTACCTCTGTATCACAATGAGGGTAGGATGGCCTATCTCACCTAAGAATATCCTCTCACTCAATATGGAAATATGAATCTCACTCTATTTCACCAACATGATGACTCTAAAACTCTATATCTCCCCCTACCCCATCAATTTGGCCTCTTCTTATAGGAATTTAGAAGAGCTTGGAGATAGAATTAACGACAGGTGAATTAGGTGAATACAATTCATAGATAGGCTTGATGGAATGTGATATAAGAAATTACAAGACATATATAGACTTCATGGCATGTGAACTAAGCAATTACAAATCATGCACAAGTTCCATACTCAATTATGAGTTTTTTCCAATCTATTATGATTTTTTTTCTCAAGTTCCATGCTCAATTCTGAATTTTTTCCAACTCACTATGAGCTTTATTTTCAATTATGAAATTATTATTATTTAATAATGATGAAATCGTGACAAAATAATTATTTCTTTGTGAAATAATTTCAAGTTTTTTACTCATTTATATATTTTCAACCTCATAACATGTAATAACATCTTTGCAAGGCCTACGATGGTAAATACACGTACAATAATAGGCTTATTGTATTTATCTTCCATGACAGTGGAACACAATGGTGAGTCAAGATGTGAAATTTGATGAGGATGAAAAATCCTCTAAGTCTCAGAAGCCTGCTACAGAGGTTGAGGAGGGATAAAATCTTGTTTTCCCAAGTGTTGATTTGAAAGAGAATATTTAAACATTTCTCCAAATAATCTCGATCTACCTTTCCTTCAAATAAAGGAATGTCAAATTTAACTTGTACCTTGAAGGGTGTTTCACCTTCGAAATGGTTGCTTGTTGAATATGTCTCAGTCATCGTTGGCATTCGTCAAAGGATCTGGGTGAAATTTTCCATCATCTCATTCCTCTATTGCATGAGGGCTTCTTCTAGCAAAAACTTGATAAGATATTTTTCTCCATCGTCTCTCTTTTCATTTGCCATGGGAGGCCTTCCGAGCTGATGAGAGTAGTCTTCCCCAAGAAAAAATAGTTTGAGACCCAAATTTCTATACCTTGACCTCAACAGGGACATGCACTGGGAAACAACGAAGAATAAATTACTATGGTACCGTTGATATGGATTATATAGAGAAAAAATGAAATGCATGAATATAAATGGAAACACACACATAGAAATATTGCAAGGAATACAATAATACAGTGAGATCTATTATTAAATGAATTCATAAAATAATTTGAAATGCAAAGGAATACAAACTAGCTAGAATGATGCTAACTTATCTTTGAAGAGAGAGGTTTTGATCATGCTCATTCACAAGCTCACATTACAAGAAGCCAAAATGGTCTTTTAACATAAAGTACTAAACCCTAAAGATCCAAAACATTAACCCTAGGAGACGAAGAGCCAAAAGGGTTGCAGGCCCAGAGGTGGTTAATTGATACGTCAACTTCTCAGGGGTGGAAATTTTGCATACAATCTTTGTTTGTGGTGCGCCATATCTTATTGGAAATATATAACTGAAAAGGATAATTGTGGGTAGGCCTGGAAATTCCATGGCCACTTGAGGCCCCTAAATGGCCAAATAAACATCATTTAAGGCCTCAAAACAACCTCAAAAGTTTAGGACTTGAAAAACTGTAGAATAAACAAATGCCAAGATGGAGACCCTTGTTAAGTCAGTGGAAGAGGTGGGTGGCCACCTATGTCCACTTGGATCACCCATCTAGTGTATTTTTCTCATGGGTCTTATTTTGCATTGGAAATTCACATTAAATGCACTAATTTTTAGGTTAGGGGTTCATCTGAATATTGCTTATCTATTTTTGTTGAAGCATGATTGTTTGGAGAAGAAATATGAAATGGAAGGTAAGTTTTTTATAATTCTATAACTATAGACCACTTAGATTTGAAATAATTTTGAATGGCATTAAGGAGTGTAATGGATCTGGGTGAAGTATTTTCTCAGATTACCTTAGTTATAGAGCCAAAGCAGGATGTGTCTTTTATTAACAAGGAGCCTCTACCTCCACTGCATCCAAATTATTTAGTGTACTCTTTTTGTAATTCTCTCAGTTCATTGAATATAAGTGCTAATAGAGTTTTTCTATTATCAGGAGACATGTTGATGATTATCTTCCACCTTTGGTTAGAATATTATGCAGGTTACTTATTCAATATATTCATCCTTTTTACCTTGATTGTAGGTTGAAGATATTCACAAATCATTTTCATTTATCTATTTAATGGTCTTGTTATCCATTTGTTGGAAATGCATTAGCAACCACCATCTCAAGAATTGGTGACTTAAAGTTGAATGGAGTTTCCAACAGATCTATTGTGGTAGGTTTCATTGCATATGGACTTACGATAGAAAGAGGAATGCAACTAGTTAAGTGACATGTTTCCTTAGACCTTGAGGAGTAATTTATAATTGCTATAATAAGTAATGGAGTGGTGTTTTGGCATGTTTCTATGGGTTAAATTGAATTTATGCTCATTTGTAAAAGGGGAACCATTGTATGTTGATTTCCCTTGTTGCAGTTTTGTTTTTTAGTATGATTATATCACATTTGTACTAGTTCTATTTCAAAACTATATAATGTTTACATGCAATAAATTCTTTACAAATGACTTGACAGTTAAAATTTATTGATTATAATATTAAAGTAGAATTTTCCTATGGTCAAGTATTAGATTCAAAAGTCCTCAGATTATACTATCAAACACTTATTTATCATCAAAGTAATCTACCATCATGAACCAATAAGAGGTCCAAGACAATCCGTCATTGTCTCATAAAGTTTTTTTTTTATACTGGAAAGTATCCTTTGTTCAACACTTAACTAACTCCAAAGTGTCTAAATATCCTAACATCCTTAATTTTTTTTTTTGGAGTGAAATAAGTCATTGTAAATGACTACAAATTTTAACTATGGCTGGGTGAAATTGGAAGGTCAAACTGTTAGGATATTTAGACACATAGGAGTTAGTAAGATCTACTTAGTATATTGTGTCATTAGGTAAAAGTGTGTTTTCTAGTGTGTTTCTTTAGTATGCATTAGTATGCATTTGTAGTTAGGAAATATGATGGTCATGATATGTTCCCGACATAGAGTGATCCGACGGTTCATACTCTCCTCGATCTTAATGACCATTGATTCGTGGATTAACACCTGATTGGTTCATGATCTCTATTTAAAGATCATGGAGGGTCATTTTCCGATAATCGAATGTGAGAAACTCTCTTTTAAAATCTCTCTGTAATATTTTTCCTTTCATTAATAAACTGCTCCAAGTGGCCGCGTTGGCTGGGGCTGTGGATGTTTTCCCATAGGGGTTTTACCATGTGAAAACATCGGTGTGTTGATATTTGATCTAGTTATGTGAGTGGTTACTGAAGGTGTTCATCCTATGTTGGAATGCCTGTGTTGTCGAACATGGTATCAAAGCCTGTTTGAAGACCCACTCCTGTTGAAGATCGAGATCGTGAAGCCGAGTTGCCCCATATCCACTTTATGTCATTTTTGTACATTTATAGGTTGAGAGGACTATTCCATTGCATCCTGAGTGCTTGTTTCATTCAAGAACACTTTTCGTTTCACTCGAAAAGGTTTTCATTTTCCCAATATGCGGCCATTACAGTCAGATCCAGAGGTATAAAGCTTGAATACACATTTTTTAAATTTTTTGCAGAGTAGTATTTTGGTTTTATTTCCGTTTTGTTTTATTTATTTCCAGGTTGCTACTCTTTTAGATCTGCATATTCTCTTTGCCCCACGCCCTGTGCGATCTCGGAAAATTAGAAACAGATAGCAAAAGGTGCATCTTCCGGGTAAGCTAACCGAGATCTAACCCTTGTTGTCATCGAGAAGCAAAATTTTTTTCTTGTGTAAAAAGAGTTTTTTTTTTAGAACGCTCTCCAAGGCCGTCTTCAACAACAACAACAACAACAACAACAACAACAACACCCCCAATCCTCCTTCTGAACATTACAATATATTTTGCTAGATCATTTGGTTAAAAGTTGCCTTATTAAGTAAGAGGTCTTGAGTTCAAGTCTCTCTTTTGTTACCTTTTTTGAAAAAGTTCATGCTAAAATTGTAAAGTGTATTTCACTTCAACTATAAAAATGAATCACTATAAGTAGCTTTAATATTTTATTTTAGAGTTATTTATTTTGCATGCAACTTTTTTGTTATAAAGTAACTTCATTGTAAAAGTGATCCCCACTTCTCTTTACAAAAGTGGGTCACTTCATAAAGCAACTTACACAATCACGTGGTCATTTGGTTACTGATTGTGCCTTTTTTTAAAAAGGGCATAAGTCTAACATCGGAAGTCCATTTTCAATGTTGTTTTTTTTTTAACCAAATAACTTTTCGATCTCTTTCCATCCAGATCATCAGTTTTAGTTTTTAAATCCACATTATTTGCATATTTAATATGGCTTCTACAAGTACTATCTTGCATACCAACAACAACTACTTCCAATGGAAATCTCATATGGAAGATTTATTAAGAAGTAAAGCCTTGTACCGGATTACCTTGGGAAAGGAAAAAGCACCCACTGATGCTGATAAGAAAGCCAAGTGGGATAGTAGGAATGATGAAGCACATGGACTAATCAAAATTTCCATCTCTCTTTATTTAAGGTATCACCTTCAAGATATTGATGACCCCAAAGAAGATTGGGACACGATTGAATCTGTGTTTGGTAAACTCAATATTATTCGAGCACAACAGTTAGAAAATCAAATACTGACCTTGAGTCCGAATGATTTTTCTTGCCTTGGAGACTATCTATCTAGGTTTAAAACACTCAGAATTTTATGTGAAGAATGTAAGATAAAGATGGAGGAAGAGCATTGCATCTATCTTATTCTTTCTAATCTAGGTAGTGC
>SNQJ01S0147079.1:29676-41019 GCA_010110895.2 Picea sitchensis | reverse complement strand
TGTGACAATGGAATACGTAAATGGGCAGAGTTTCTTCGCTATATTGTTTCCTCTTCCAAATGGTACCCCTGCCCCTTCTTTTATAGGCTAGAAGGAGCTAGGGTTTTGGATGAACCCTCAGCCATGCATGGCCGGGAGTTTCAGTTAACTGACCCATAGATTTTTGTTCCGTCGGAAACTTTCCTTTTTTCATGCTTTGGTAGGTACACGCGGGTTGTTGTGAGTTAGCCAGCGTGTACACACGTGCAGTAATGGGTTAGGGCATATGGGCCTTTACACAAGAGGATTTTCAAAGAGTTGTTCAGCAGAGTTTTGGCAAAGAAGGGATATCAGTTGGCCTGATGCCAGGTAAGCATGTGTGGTGCAATTTAGTTTTATAACACTTATGCTCAATGCCCACTTGGCAGAGCTCTTGCAGAACTCCTCAGAGATTCTATCTGCAACTATGTTTTCTCATACATAGCCTTGCCTCCAAGGTATTTAGCAACCTTGAGGTCTTCCTTCCAAGTTGATGATTCAAGTTTTTGTGCCCACCTGGCGCGTCTTTGTCTGACTCCGCAGAGTTCAGAAGTGCATCTATGCACTGGTATCCAGAGACAGCAGTACTCTGTCATGCCCTCCTGGCATGAAACCTCAAAGACCTCTCAAGTCTGAAACCAACCCAACTCCTGCAAATGCATAAACACAACATACATTCACAGCATATAAAGAACACTCACAAACATTCATTCAACACATGAAAGATGCAGGAAAACTATTGTTTATATTAAATGGAAAATGCTTGTCTGTACAAGGTGTTCCTGAGAACAGCCTGTAACCAGGTCTCGTCTCTTCTCTTCTCTATGCTAACTCAACTACTACCAAATGAGACCCATTCGATCTTTTACCTGAGGGGCTCCTCGAGCTCTTCCCTCCAATATACCTACCCTATTTAATTACATTCAATGGTTGTCTAGTCCACAGATCAGATCTAGATCTCAGCCTTACAAAACATTAAAGGCCTATCTACCCACAACCTGCGCAAAGGCATGGCTTCATGGCTCAACGGCCTAAGACAATTAATTACATTCATTCAAATTTTAAATGAGGATTGCGCCTCTCTTCAACATGTGATTTGAATTTGCTAATGTGGATGGCTGGTTGACTGATGTGGAGAGATGCTCCTGCATCATACTCCTCAGCTGCAAAATTGATGAGCTCCTGCTCATGACCTTCCCCTCTCAGCTTTTGAAATCATCCTGGATCCCAAACAAATTTTTGAGTTGTTCATCTGCTCTATCTCCCTGTTGTTTTTGTTGCTATGTTGTTGTTTCTTCTTTTCTTCTGCTCACCTTCTCCTCGTTGACAGTCTCTACTGACCTTATCATCAGCTCTCTAATCTCCTCGATCACTTCATCCATCTGCTCCAGTGGCTGGCCCTGTTCATGCATTCTCCCTAGCTGCAAAAATTTTCGACAATTAGGCAGATCATTGTGATCTCCCTTGCCATCTTCTTCATCTTCTTTTGTGGCCTTAATTTGCCACCCTGCTGCAAAGTTCATCTCTGCAGTATTCTCTTGACTGGCCTGCTATTCAGTCACCTTCTCTAACATCTCAACTCCTATCAGTTCTCCTGCTGGCCCTGGATTGTTCAGCCAATCCTCTAGCATCTCCAGTTCCATCTCCCATGGAGTTATCAATCCGCCTACCTTCTCTTCGGATTCTCCTTCTTCTGCCAGCTTCAATGCTGCAGCTTCCTCAGCTTCCTGGATGAAAGCATTGAGACACTCCTCAGAATGCTCATCTTCTCTTTTTGTTGGGGCAGCTTCCAAAGTCTGCTCCAATGCTTCTCCGACAATTTTTGTTGGTTGTCTTGCCTCTGTTGTTGCTGCATCTGTAACATAGATCTCTGCCTCCTCTAAGCTATGTGGTAGGAATACTTGAATTCCTCCAATCATTAGAAGGCTCCTCTGATCCTCCTCTTCTGTCAGATGCATCTGTTGATCCAAACTCCCCTCTGAGTTTGTGAGACCCTCAGATACTCTCATCTTCTTATCCCTTCCCACCTGAAAATATGGTATTTCCCAGCTACTCTCCTAGTAGTCTATGAGATCAACTGATCCCATATATATTCCATTTCCCACCTGGAAAATTAGAAACCTTCCACTACCCTCCTGGCAGTCTATGAGATCTCGCAACGATCTCGATTCATTGCCCACCTGGCAATGTGAAATTCCCTGGCTGTCCTCATGACAGTCTATGAGATCCCGTAGTGATATCAACTCTTTGCCCACCTGGAAATTGTGAATTTCCTCTCTGCCCTCCTAGCAGTGCTTGAGATCTTCAGTTGATCCCAATTCATCCTTAGCATCGTTGAGATTTCCCCTAGTCTCTGGCTCACATACCTGAACCCTTTTCTCTGGTCTGTTGAGGTTTTTTTGCAGGCCTCAACCACCATCTCAGCAGCTTACACTGTCTTTTGACCATCAACTCTGGGATTTTCTTTCCAGCGTATCTTTGACCTTCAGTATCCATATCGTTGTCCCTGTCTGCTCTCCTGGCAAACTAGATGCTATCACTCTAAAATCCTGAGTGTTCCAGCCTCTTTCATAGTCCTCCTGACTGTCTATTGATTGTTTCCTACCTGGGAACAATTACCACAGAGTCTTCAACACTCTATTTTCTTTATTTTCTTTCTCCCTCTGCTTGAAATATACAAACAAAGTTCTTTCTCTGATACCACTTGATGCAAAGGCAGACCCACTCTGCGTCCGCTCACAGGATCGTTCAATCACCAAGTGAGCCGAAGTGGCTCTTTCGATTCCTTGCTGGAATCTCTATTAAAACCCGATCCACGGGTCCTTCTTTTACCTCCACGTTCATCTGTACATGACTGCTTCCATTTCCTCAATAGGAAATGCAATTTTGGGCTTTGAGGTTTCTTAAATCCTGATGACAAAAATCCTTTGTCCTCTTTACCATCCCGATCACCAATTTTCCGATATGTCGAAACACCTCTGTCGGCGACTAGTCCCCTGAGATAAGTCTTGGCCCACATGACCACTTCACTTATGACCCTGACCTTATTCTGGGGTTTCGCAACCCAAGCACTCAACCTCTTGTCCTCTAGACCCCCGAAGTGTCGATGCATGAAATGTCGATATAGCACTTGTCACAACTCGCCACTCACCAGTTCGTGAGTTGAAACTCCCAACTCTTGCTTCCAAATCTCACGATACCCAAAATGTTGATATGGGTATGCTCCTTCTCTTATCAGCGCCCTCCACGCGTGACCACCGACTAGGCCTAATTCTAGCACTTTTTGCTTCTCGTTGCTTCGTGAGTTTCGATGTGGAACTCTCGGCCCTTGTCTCACGAATCCCAGAGACGCAAGAGGTCAATGGGGTATTGAATTCTTTCAAAAGATGGCATGCATTCACCCATATATTCCATGGGCCCACCTCGTGATTATGCCACGTGTCCCTCGTGCTATATTTTCACTTCGCGATTTCACTCCTCAAGCGATGCCTCCTTGGTATCCCCGACACTCGAGTGTCGAGATCCTGAAATCCTCAATACTCCTTGTTAGAATTCACGACTTCATGACTTCTGATGTCAAGACGAGGTCCTCTCAACCTCCGAACCCCCGAAACACCAAAATGAAATGGGACTCTGATCCAATGGTCCTCCTGTGACCTAGATCCAATGGCTATCCTCCTTCCTCTCTCCTCATGACTTCGCGACTTGGAGCACCCAATGCTTGGGCTCTCACCCTGTGAACTTCCGAGTTCACGAGACCCGAATCCTAGATCTCTTGGCCTTTCATTGACTCCGCGATTGCTACCACCTGTCCTCCTCGGATGGATGGCTCCAATATTCTCATGACTTCGCCTCTTGTGAGTTTGAGCAACCAACTCCTTGGCTCTTACCTTGTGAACCTTTGAGCTTGAGAGATCCCTAGATCTCTGCCATGTGTCCCAAATGGATGGACGGTCCAGATAAAATCTCGAGACTTCGCCAGATGCGAAGTCAAAAAGCGCTCACCTCTGTGAGTCCCAGTGCCCGGATCTGCGAAATGGACGATCGCATGACACACGTCCTTCCTCTAATCGATGGCTACAATTCTTTCATTGTCTCAGGACTTATAGTGTCCTAACCTATCAACCTCGAGACCTCCGATATCCCGATGCACCAATGTTTTTCGGGACTTTCACCTCGTCGGCTCCACTGCATGAGGGTTTAACTCCCTCACAAGTCCTGTCAGATCCAACAGCTGACGGGTACTGGGATCAAGATCTGATGGTCTAAATATGTCCCTTTTATGCACTTTCTTTGCTGCTCCCTGGACATGGAAAACCAATGATCCAGATCTCTTTTCCTCGGCCTAATATGACATTTGATGTGTCTCCTCCTGAGCTTCTGTGCTTTCTTCTCAGAATTGGAAGAATTCTAGTTTCTTAAAGGACTCAAACTTTGCCTTCTTTCTTCTCTGCAAACTCTTCGACTGAGTTCTCTCTTGCGCGTACAAAAGCGTTGCTCCTCCTGAGCTTTAAAACTCTGAATTATTCTCGAGAGTTCTCTAGCCTATGCACTCCTTGCAGCTATGGCTTCGTGCACTTAGAGCACTACTCCTCCTGAGTTTTCACTCTCGAATCCTTGAAGGATTATGACTCTTGCGTCTCTACAGAGTCTCTGCACGCAAAGTTTTATTCCTCATGAGCTTCTCTTCTCGCCCATACCTCTAAGGAAACAAATCCTTCTCTCTTTCTCCTACAGATGGAGAATTACGAGGCCCTCCTAGCACTCGGTCTGCTCAAGTAACCTATTGCTAAGTATTTCCGGGTATCCAATAACCCTGTGAATATGCTCAATGCCCACTTGGCAGAGCCTCTTACGGAACTCCTCAGAGCTTCTGCCTTCTTCTAAAATCAACAGAGTCCCTCTGTGTACTCTGGCACTTACTCCATGCCCACCTGGCAGAGTATCAAGAATCCTTCAGTGATTCTTTCTTCTTACAAACTCATGGCAGATTTCCCCTGTGCATCATTGTGCTTATGCTCAATGCCCACTTGGCAGAGCTCTTGCATAACTCCTCAGAGATTCTATCTGCAACTGTGTTTTCTCATACACAGCCTTGCCTCCAAGGTATTCAAAAACCTTGAGGTCTTCCTTCTGAGTTGATTATTATAGTTTCTATGCCCACCTGGCACGTCTTTGTCTAACTCCGCAGAGTTCAGAAGTGCATCTATGCACTGGTATCCAGAGACCGCAGTACTCTGTCACGCCCTCCTGGAACGAAACCTCAAAGACCTCTCAAGTCTGAAACCAACCCAACTCCTGCAAATGCATAAACACAACATAAATTCACAGCATATAAAGAACACTCACAGACATTCATTCAACACATGAAAGATGCATGAAAATTGTTTTTTATATTAAATGGAAAATGCTTGTTTGTACAAGGTGTTCCTGAGCACGGCCTGTAACCAGGTCTCGACTCTTCTCTTCTCTATGCTAACTCAACTACTACCAAATGAGACCCATTCGATCTTTTAACTGAGGGGCTCCTCGAGCTCTTCCCTCCAATCTACCTACCCTATTTAATTACATGCAATGGTTGTCTAGTCCGCAGATCGGATCTAGATCTCAACCTTACAAACACATTAAAGGCCTATCTACCCATAGCCTGCGCAAAGGCACGGCTTCACGGCTCAACGGCCTAAGACATTTAATTACATTCATTCAAATTTTAAATGAGGACTGCGCCTCTCTTCAACACGCAATTTGAATTCACTGACATGGTTGGTTGGCTGACGTGGAGAGATGATCCTACATCACAAGATCTGCATTACAACTCAAAACATTAATGTGAATGCATCCTTTCAAGATATTACATTAATGTCTTATCCTTTCAAATTCAAAACGCTTTCAAAATGTGCGTTGGTGCATATCTAGTTGTCCTCCGCTCTTGTGCTTTCTTTGTTGGCTTCCTTACGATGCTCCTGCATCATAAAAGTACATATTTACTATGGATTACTCATTCCTCAGAAAATTTCTAAGTCTGGAACTGGCGGATACACGTGTTCAGATTTCCAGTTACTTTTATATTGCCATCTCGACTGTCTGCTTGCCCATTTCATATTGTACATATTACATGTAATATGTATTACATATTACATGTAATGTGTAATATATATTCAATTTAGAGCCTGCCACTCATGGAGTCCGTCTGTCAATTTAGAGTCTGCCAACTCGATAACTTGCGATACATATTACATGTAATGTGTAATACATATTAAATCTTGAGTCCACCGGTCCTGGATTCCATCTCTGGATTTGTATATCGTGAAACTCTGAATGTTTTTTGGAGGACACGGGACAATAGAAGTGCAATGTTGAGCCAACCAGCCTACAAGTCCGCGATCCAAAAAAGTGGCTAAGTATGGAATAAGGTATCTGTACATACTCTATAAAATGTCATGTCCATAGTTTATAAAAGTACATATTTAGTATGTATTGTTCCTTTCTCGGAGCCCGCCAGCACTGGAGTTCATCTGTGAATTTATATATCGTGGAACTCAATAGAAGTACAATGTTGAGCCAGCTAGCCCGCAAGTCCGCTTGTAAATTTGTATATCGCGGAATTCTGGGTCTATTTGTAACGCACGGAACAATATAGGCCCGTTTTTTATCCCGCCAGCCCGAGAACCCGCGATCCAAAAAGTGTACATGCTCTATAAAATCTTAGCCAGCCCGCAATTCCGCCTGTCAATTTGTATATCATGGAACTCTAAGTACTATTCATAGGACACGAAACATTAAAGGCCTATTTTTTATTCTGAGAACCCGCGATCCACAAAGTAGCCAAGTTTGGAATGAGATATCCGTACATTCTCTATAAAATCTCATGCCCATACTTTATAAAGGTACATATTTGTTTCCCTACTTTGTACACATACTAGTCTGGTCACGAAACAGTTGGTGTTGCACATGAATTATGAAATATGCAGCAGAAGTTTGACCAACTGCTTTCATTTCCTTAGCCAATTTTATGCCCACGGGTTCCCCACTACGCATTCTCGAACTTTTATTCCTCGTGTTCTGAGTGTACATCTTGCATCCAAAACTTGGGTAATCTATGTCTATGCTCGCAGGTTCCTAGACGGCGGAGTGCCAGATTTCATCTCCATCTATATCTCTACATCACGAGTTCAACTAACCGCCATTTGTTTTCATAGTTCGTGAATTTTATGGCCGCGGGTTCCTTTGTGGGCTCCATCCAGCTCTCATGCCCCGTGTGCCTGATATACATATTGCGCCCGAAACTTCGGAGATCTACAATTGGACCTGGACTCGAAGCTTACGACTCATTTTATAACTTTGTTTAATTAAATTGTAGAATATCAATATTTAATATTAATAATTTAGTACTTGAAAATAATTTCTTTGGATAAAGTTAGCTATATAGAATATATGTTGTATGTTATAGATGTAGACAATCGCAATCTTGAACCCACCAGTCCTGGAGTCCGTCTGTAAATTTGTATATCGCGGAACTATGGCTGCTATTTGTAGGACACAGAACAATAGAGGCCCAATTTTGAGCCTACCAGCCTGAGAACCCGGGATTGAAAAAGTGGTGATCCATACATACTTTATAAAGGTGCATATTTAATTTTCCCTGATTTGTACACATATTGGTCTGGTCACGAGACAGTTGGTGTTGCACATTAATTATGAAATATACACCACGAGTATGACCGATCGCTTTCATTTCATTAGCCAAATTTATGGCCACGGGTTCCCGGCTATGCCTTGTTGAACTCTCATTACCATTTCTATGGTCGGGAGTTCCCAGACGGTGAAGTGGCAACTTTCATTTCCATCTATATCTCTACATCACATGTCCAACCGACCGCCATTCATTTTCATAGTTTGTGAATTTTATGGCTGCGAGTTCCTTTCTCGGCGCCATCCAGCTCCCATGCCCCGTCTGTGCGGTATACATCTTGCGCCCAAAACGTCGGTGATCTACAATTGCACTCGGACTCGAAGCTTGCCACTTATTTGATAATTTTCTTTAATTAAATTGTACAATATCAATATTTAATGTTCATATTTTAGTACTTGAAAATAATGTTTTTAGATAATGTTAGATATATAACATATATGTTATATGTTATACATGTAGACAATCGCAATATTGAGCCCTCCAGTCCTAGAGTTTGTTTGTCAATTTGTATATGGAGGAACTCTACCTGCTATTTGTAGGACACGAAACAATAGAGGCCCGATTTTGAGCACACTAGTCCGAGAACCCACGATCCAAAAAGTGTCTAAGTATGGAAGTTTGCTTGTCAATTTGAATATCGTGGAACTCCGAGTATTGTTTGGAGGACACAGACCAATACAACTACAATGTCCAACCAGCCAATTAAATTGTACAATATCAAAATTTGTATATCGCGGAATTTTGATCTGTAAACAATCGCAATCTTGGGCCCACCAGCCTTGCAGTCTGTATGTCAATTTGTTTATCACAGAACTCTGAGTGTTGTTTGGAGGACACGGAACAGTAGTATTGCAATGTTGATCCCGCAAATCCGCTTCTCAATTTTTATATCGTGGAAGTCTAGGTATTGTTTCTAAGGCACAGAAAAATAGAGGCCCAATTTTGAGCCCGCCATCCCGAGAACCCGTGATCCAAATATTGTACATGCTTCCCTTCTCTATGCTCCCTGAAAGGCTACACAAAATCACACTGCTCTACATGCTACTCAGAATTTGAATTTCATTTGTGGGACCTCGAGTTGGCCCGTTCACGAAATCTTCAAACCCTAGTTCAAAAATGATTACGACCGACATTTTCCTATTCCTTACTTAGCCACTTTCCAGCAATTCCACAAATATACAAACCGTCGTCCATTGAACTACACCATCATKCCCTCTTATGTTTTACGYGGTTTGCAGTCAAAAATTCTGACTCATGCAGTTTCACAATTGGACAATCACCTGTCCTCACTATCTCATGTAAACTTGTTTTAAAGCCCGTCCGAYCGATTTTCAAATCTTTCTCTTCCCCGTCTCCGTCACCTTCGCACCCGTATGTAATAAAAAATAATGTTTATATATTTATATATGTCTGTGTGTGTGTGTCTTGTTTCTAAATCTTTAATGCTAACAACTCATCGTGCAAGCACCATGTAAATTGTCATTGATGGGCGCAAGGCTCGAGAAGATCTGCCATTAATGCGCACTAAACCAATATTTCTTGAGGCTTTTGTTATCCCTTCCCAGTTTTAATTTCAAATACCATGGAATGTCATTCGTACGTTGTCATCTTGGTTTGTTCATGAAACCTCCAATCCTTAAATGTTCTTCATCGTAACCGCCACCTTCACACTTATAAGTATGCAATAATTAAGCTTTACTTCTAACATCTCACCATATAGCACGCATAGAGATTTTCATTAATGAGCGAAGAGCTTGAAGAGATTTTCCATTCGCACGCATTGAACCAACATTTCCAAGGGGTTATATTATCCCCTCCATTTTTTCATTTCAAGCAGCGTCTAGAGCAAAACAATGTTTTCATAAACTACTGGAAACACCTCCACAATAGTTCTGTAGAGATATAGTGAACATCTTCGAGCCTAAGGACCAGAACCACCACAGTAACAAAGTATCGCTCCAACGGCCTGCCACAGTAACAAAGAAACCCAAAGTTCTTCAAACGGATGAGGTTCATCCTAAAATTGATAGTTCTCACAAGCTTCTTGTGGAGAAGAAGGGAAAAATAATTGTAGGGGAGGCAAACGAGCCCAAAATTGAGAGTGAAAACATGGATCTTGACGCTAATCTGGATAGCATATTATGTAACCTTGATCAGTCGGGAGACACGATTAGCCATAGCTACCCAATGGACATAGTTGATGCCGAATTTTTTTACCAAGATGAATCCTTCGTATTCCAAAGTGTTTTTTTTGAAAGCGAATCTAAAAAATTAATTATTGAAAAAAGATATGTAAAAAATAAGAAAAGAAAACATCGTTCAGAACTTGACCTTGCCAATATGCAGGTGTCCAAAAACTCTGAACTTCACATGGCAACCGGATATGCTCTTCATGATTCCATTAGAGTCATTGAGGCCAAGAATTACAGACTAAAGGATTGGATCAAGGAATTAGAGGAAGCTTTGTTTTCTATGCCATTGCTTGGTAGTCCTTTGGCAATAGTCATGCCTGAAACTCCCTGCACCCCTGCAGTAAAGCTAAAAGGACCCTCCGCCTTCCTCACATCGTGTAGAGGATATGTGGAGAAAAATATCAACAAAATAATGGAACTTATTACTAAGGTCTGGGAAACATCACAAAATATGGAATCCCTGGGAATTAGGACACATAACTTGCTCTAACTTCTGCAAACATATTTAAAAAATGAAGAAACTTTATATTTGCACACGGTCATCCCTTTTTCCTTTCATGTCAACAACATGTAAGACACGAGAAGAAGACAACATGATCTCATGTCCAAAAAATGACTCACTCAATTAGAAGCATGCTGGAAAGAGAAGGTGAAGAACTTGTATCTCATCGTCCAATCATGTGAGCAAGCAATATCAAAGAAAGAAACATTATTCAAAAATCTCACCAAAATAGACTTAGCAGGAAGGACCAACGACTTCCAGGACCCCAGCTTAATCATCAACTCATTGGTGTTAACCAAGCAAGTTTTCAATAAACAAGTTGATAATTTTAAGGCGTTGTCTTTAGAAAATTTTTACAAGATTCTTGAATATCATGAAGAACACATGGACAAATGGCTAGTCCTCTATTCGGTATAGAATGGAGAAATTCATCAGGCTGTGTGTAATATTTCTATTGATCTAAGCGAATTAGAAAATGAACTTTTCAGCATTAAAATCTGGAATGACATCAACATCGCCCCCTTGAGAAGCTACATTGAAGAGAACTTGAAGCGGGTCATCGAAAAAATCCAACAGGAAAAGGCATCAGCAAGAAAATAGAAAAACTACTTATATGGAACATCATTATAAATACTTTTTTTTATCAATCCAATTATTCAAGCAGGTCGAAGACGAAAACCAACAAGAAAAGGCATCAGCAAAAAAATACCAAAAATACTTATATGTACCATCATTGTAAGTCTATACTTATAGTCATTTGTTTATCAATCCAGTTATTCCACCTTTTCTGAGTAGACATCTATATCCAAAGACCGATATCTTCCCATTTCTACTTTTCAGGTATTACACTCTACCATCTCCCACTTCTTCTTTCCACAGTCCTATTTCTTGTACATATTTTTCTTATGGTCCACGGGAGCCCCAATCCCAGTCTATAT
>SNQJ01S0147079.1:5814-29666 GCA_010110895.2 Picea sitchensis | reverse complement strand
AACAATTTACTTGGGTTACCACTCATCAACGACAGTGAAATCTCCAAGGTTTCTTATGCATGATTACATGGAAAAAAATAAGATAAGTCAACTCAAAATTCAAAAAACAAATTACAATAGAAATATATTTACAACTTTAACCTTGAAGAGAGAAAATGCTCATATTGTGACTCTTATGTTTATGTCTTTTGGATCAATTTTATTATCTTATTAATGGAACAAGGTTATAAAGCTAATAATATTGCAACTCTTATACTTATGTCTTTTGGATCAATGTTATCATCTTAATCATCGTCGGAATAAAGTTATGAATGAAGAGTTATGCATCATCAAAATTAATGTTCAACTTCAAAATCAATTCAATATTTTTCTTATACTATTTAAATAATTTATTATTTATATAGAATGCCCACATCTCCGGAACAAACATACAATTACCCTAAACTCTTACCTCTTTTTGAATATTTAATTCAATTGATTCAACATTAGCTACAACACATTCACCAAGAGGTTAGGTAAATCTAAAGCAATAACTAAATTGTGTACACAACAACATTAATGTTTGAAGTTTCTTCACTTCAAAACTCCTTAAACATCCAAGATTATTTCAAAATTCCTTAAACATCCAATATTATTGTTCCAAAAACATTTAAGATTCACCCCCAAAGTTGCCCATGGAAAATTGTACATAATTCCCATGACAAGGGTGAAATTATGCATGACAACATTTTATGCACAATCCTTCATCAATAATGTCTCATGAAAAGTGCCATCGAAAAATAGAAGCATATATATTTTATTTTTTATAGCAAGATACAAAAATTAAGCTTTTTGTTATGAAGTTCACCACACTTTCAAGTTGTGACTAACCATATCTTGGCACAACAACATACAAAGAATCTAGTTAGATCTTTTGAATTTCAGGTGCACATGAAATTGAAAAATGTGGGATAGTAAAATCCCGAACTCACCCATCTTTCAATGAAAGTCATACATGATCAAAGAAGGGTCCTGATATCCACTAGATTTTGGTAGAAACATGCATCTAGCAGAATTATTATATTCTTAATCTCTTTTTCTTCATCATCCTATTGATGCATTTTGTAACCAATGAAAATAATAATTATGATTATTTATTTGATAATGATGTACAATATAGTACAAGTGCATACATATAGATTTTAGTGTGTAAATACTCTAATACTAGGAAATTTTAGTGGGATCCTCAACCACACTCAAAGGATTACCAAAACATAGGACTACAAATGAAATTTTTTTATTTTTCTTCATGTCAACATTAGCATAACTTTGTTGACTTGACACACAAATTAACTTCAAGTTGACTTGGTGACACAATAAGATGATGGAATATCATTATCCTCAAAAGGAGGAAGCATGATCTGTAACGATTCCCCCGGCCAAACTTCGACCGAGGTACACCACTTCCAGAGAAACCACTCATGCTCTGACCCCAGTCAGTAACATTCCTAGCCAAAGGGTCAGGCCATGCTACTCTAGGGAACACTTTCGTTCCCATACTGCGGAACATATAGTAGCACACCCAGTAGTCAACTAAGCAATGCCACATATATTTACTCTTTAGATTGCATGCAACTAAAACATATGCATACAGCACGCTTGCGGAATATTTACATCTAAACATAAACAAACAATTACTTTCTGTAACATATGACTTTTATATTGAAATAACAGTAACTACCAATATGCATCATTTACAAGAAATTACCCATAAGCACACAAGAAATCATAATCACATATATGATAGCATCGTAACATAGGCATGTAAATAGAAAAACAGCATATCAGTATATCATAAAATTCATACTTATCTTAGAAATATTGTCACCAACTGCTTACAGACCGTCCACGAACCTCCCAGCCATAGACTACATTGTTCATCACTCTCAAAAGTGAGTCACCCCTGAGATGGGACTGAACTCCACCCAGGGTAAAGGGATTCCTATCCAAGCTAAGGCTCATGGACAACAGGAAAGACTCTGTCTCAGGTGCTTACTCAACTAACAGCCTACAACCTATCATTCCCCATATGCCTATCCCACCCAAGAAAGTGTGCCCCTTCTCTGCTCAGTAATCCCTCGTCTGCCCCACTTCCCTTCTGGGGATTCAACAACAGGTCGGACCGGAAGTCTCAGAGCGTTGTAGTTTCATTTTAGCATCTTCGGAAATCAATCCCCAACAATTCTCTCGCTCAGAGAACTGCTCACGGGCCTAACAACCCGCTTCTTCAATCCTGCTCCAAGCTAACCAGGTACACCAACCAAAAAGGGTGCGGAAATAGGCTTCGGGAAGGTGAAAATGGTTGTCTGAAGGATAATGGAATGTATGAGTGAAAATGGTCATGGCATCATTGACTGGATAACTGAGTGAGTGCTTTTGGAATCACTGTGAACTCTTCATGAAAAGTGATGGTCAGAATGATGGTCATCCCCCACGATATGAATGCATGTCCCCAACTTGACACTTGTCCTATCGGAAGTTACTTTTGTCCACTTGTCCCCAACTTTAGAACTTAGGATAAAATAATTATCCTTACTTTATGTTTTAGGAAATATTAATATAATATTCCCTTGAATTTTGGCCCTCCCTTTCCCTAACTAGTGAAGTTCAGTCCCCCATCTATTTTATTGTGGTCGGTATGTGCACAGTGATGTATTTTATATTAATCATGAGTTATGTACAAAGTAGGTGCATTGGCCCTTGACATCTAGGCGTTCTATCCTAATACCAAAATATAAGCATTCCGGCTTATAATACTGGCTCACCAACCTATATTGCATATCATATACATAAAGGTTCGTCGACCTTAGTATTGTGTGCACTTTAATTACAGTGCATGGTATCCGTTGTCCTCAAGGTTGTGCGCACTTTAGTTATTGCACGTTGTATCCGTTGTCCTCAAGGTTGTGTGCACTTTAGTTACTGCACGCGGTATCTTGTGATGTGCATATTACATCATTTTACTGCACAGTTCATGTGCACACTATGCCACATGTTGTGCATTATCAAATGAGGTCAAAACAACTCACCAGCTTAAGTATATTTATATTACATTTACAATTGGGTTCAGTCGAGGGATATTATATGATCCATCTTAGGGTAGCATCATCTCAACACCTACTTCAATCTTAGTTAAACTTAGCAATTTGACAATTATACCCAAGTCAACATTCAACCTAGCATGGTAGTTTTTTAAAGAGACATTACTAAACTATAACTTAATTAAATGATTCAACATCGCCATTAAATTGACTAAGGTCAATTCTAGTTTGACTTCTTGACTTGATTTAATATAATAATAATAATAATAATCTAATTTAAGGTAACAACCTAGAAAGATGGCAAATTGATGTATGTGACCCCTTTGTTTGTGGGAAAGATGGCTCCCCCCTTGCAATGATTTGATTGCTTAGTTTACAAGGGTGTGTACACCTTACCCCCCTATGGATTTGAATGTGTGACCTCGATGGGGGAACATGTCTTCTTCACCAATAGACTCACTCATTGTACTAGTAAGGAACTCAATCATCATGAAGATGGGTGGGAATTTCTATAATCAACATTATAACAAATAAAAAATATTTTAACATAAATATGTTATTCCAATGGAGACAAAAACATTATGTGTTCCATAAAATCTAGAGTGAGGTTCAAAAATACCATCTAATAAATATATTTAGTTGTGTATCACTTAAGTAATTAATGAAAAAAATGTTTACTTCAAAGGCATTTGTATTGACTTGTCAAGGTTGTTGACTTCATCAAATGCTTGTCTTATTAGTTGATTTAGTTCTCAATCAAATCAACATTCTTTTGCTAACTATTCTTATCTTTGATGGCCATCACTTTGCTATATGATCTTCTATCTTTTGAACATCTAATAATACAAATTATTTCTAGATCCAAGGTGTGGAGTTCACCATTATGCTTCAGTGCAATTTTCTCATCATCATTAGGGACTCTCAACTTGATGATGTTTAAATCAAATTCTTTGGCAGGTTTTTACACTTTTAGCCAACTTTGGGCTTCAAGAATAACCATTTAATCTCTAAATTTATTTCATATGTCATATGGAAAAATTGTTGCTTCATTATCTATTGGCCTTCCTATTGATTTACAGTAGGGATTCAACCTTTTTTTTGATGTGTTTATGTGAAACATCCCATCATAGTAGACTACTCCAATGATTTTCAATTTGGAAAATGTGATCCTTTGCAACTCTCTATATTATAGTGTGTTTAAGGATGTTTTAAGATGCCTCATTTAATTTTTGAGTCTCTTGGAATTCTTGTCTCCATTACATGATAAAAAAAATTGACCTTTATCTATGTGTAAAAGTGATTCGACACAATGGGAATGACCAATATAATTGTTAGGTTAAGGGAAGTGAATTGTTGATGTTTTGGTAGCTACGGGAGGTATTCCCTCCTAGAAAACGTTTATTAGAGAAGAAGAAGAATATTCAAAGAACTTAAAGGAATACCATTGAATAGTTGAAGAACACCCCAGAAAAGAATAAAATGAAATAGAAGACCACGAAAGAGAAGTCGGCCCACGGGAAATAATAATAAAGTGGAAATATAATTTCTAGGAAGAGAAGTCGGCCAACATAAATAATAAAGTAAATTTGAAGACCCAGAATAATAATTTGGCCCTGGACGGGCACGCAAATTAGTACAAATACAAGTCTGGGTCAGCTCATTTGTACATTCAGACATTTCTCCTTCTACAATGGGCATTAAGCAGTTGCAGCTGCAGGTGCAACAGTTTCACTATTTCTGGTCTTTGGTTTTGTTAGAGAGTGTTCCCCACTTGGGGAAGGATATTCTTGGTGGATATTAGTGATTTATCTTGTGTGCTACCTCTAGAGGAGTTGTGATAAGGTTGTGTGGTGTTGCTCAGTTGATTCATGCCATGTATCCGCTGCAGTTGCAGTTTCAGTTCCAGTAGAAGTAGCAGTTGCAGTAGTAGTAGGAGTTGCATTAGCAGTTGTAGTTACTAGTTACCAGTGGCACCAACTTTGTGGTGTCAGCTCTATGGTGCCATTTCTAGTGATGCGCCTATCTTGGTTCTAGTTCTAGTGATGCGCCTATCTTGGTGCCAGCTCTGTGGTAAGCTAACTTGGTGCCAGTTTTATGGTCTTGATCAGTTGTCTACCCTCGTTGGGGTTTGACAAGAAGAAGAGATAAGTCTTTGTTATCGAAGTTTTTTCATTGTTGGTTTTCTCTTGTGAATAGATATTGTTCATGGTTGTATTGGAATATTCTCTCTAAGAAAAGTTGGTTGGGTTTTTCCCCGAGTTTGGGGTTTTCCTAGGATAAATCTTTGTGTCTTCTTGTGCTTGTTTATCTGTTGCTTATATATTTCAGTATATGGTTATTGAATGTTAAAAGAATATCAAAATGCTATGGTAAATATAATTTCAACAAAACTAATGAAAATCTAACATGGTATCATAGCAGGTTTCCTTCAAAACAGTGTAACCGTTGGAAGGAATATCGTGAGATTTTCCACTGCACATGAAATTTGTCACTGCATAGTTTTCTTTGTCAAGATCGTTGAGCACTCGTTTTAAATTCAATTGGGACAAACTCCACCAATGATCAACTCTCCCTACTCTATCACACCTATTTCACTTCTCAGATTGACTTTCTGTCAAAATTGAATTTTTAGGCTTCTTGACATTTTCCTTGACATTGAACCTTTTGATTCAGATTTATAAATTTCTCTTATTGATGTAATGTCTCATATTAGAAGAAAAATTTGGATGGTGTACTTGTATATAAGTTGAGGGTTCTTGCAGGATATGTACACTTGGAAAAAGGACATTTATCCAAGTAGTGATAGTAGATCCAAAGGGATCTTAGATCTAGTGCACTCAAAGGAAGCCCAAGAGTGGAGGTAGAAGTGATAGTGTCTCCTACAATATAGAACAACTCAAATGGGACAACAACAGATAGAATCTAGGTTTTCATATCAGGCAGGTTATCTTGTAAATTTTACCATGGAGATGATGTTGTTCTTGTTTCTTAGTCTGGGCAGGTTACCATGGAGGAATGATTGGTCACAACACTAGAAGAGTGTTGTTCCTATTTCTTGTTATTGTATTTTTTTTCATATCTTGTTCCAAGAAAGTCACAAGTGATAGCTATGAGAAGGAGCTATTGTGAAAATTGTTCTCGTTATTGTTTTTATTATCGCTCTCATTATAAGAGTATTATTCTTGTTTGTTGTTTTCCCTTGTTGTTGCTCTTGTTCTGGGAAGGTCATGGGTGATAGATATGAGAAGGATATATAATGATGGTTGTAGGAGGAAACATATTATATGGTCTCTAGCTAAGACATGTAACAGAATATCCAGACATAGATTTGTGTACATGACCATACAGATCCACGTAATGAAGGAGAAAAGGACAGAGTCAAAACCTTCTGGAAAGAAGGGTAATTTTGTGGGATACAGAGTATCTCATATAGATATTGATTATAAGGAGACGAAGGCTCCGAAGATGAACATATAGATCCCTATATCTCATTTGATCACTCTTCATATCATCAAGAAGAGTCAATAGATCCAGAAGGGCCTACCCAGAATCATTGCAGAAGAGACTAGCTTGGTCTCGTGATACTTTGTAGGATGCAAAGGGGATACACATATATGTAATTGATAATCCATATCATGAGGAGGAGAATATGGATCCACTAGTGGTGAGGTAGGAGGCCATGCCAAGTACCAACTCAGAAGGAGCTAGAGTTCATAGGGAATCAACCATGAATATCTAGTAGGGAGGAGCAACTTCCCCAGGACAATTCATAGGAGATCATACTTTAGAGAAGGTCAGTACATGCAGAGGGATCAAATGGATCCAAATATTATATAGACTCATAGGGAGTCAATATTCATAGGGAGCATGCAGACTCATAATGAGCCTGATCTCAGAGAGAGTCAGTTGCTTAGAGACTTTCATTCAGAAAGTATTCCTCCTCAGATTCAGATGGAAGAGAGAGAGGTCTTTCAGAACTGACAGACAGGTGCCATGAGTTGAGGAGGCTATATCGAAGCATCAAAGGCTTCGAGGAGATATGATACCTCTTAGGAGGATTCCCTTGTTTCAGTGACAGAGGAGGAAGCCAGTCAGAAGGACTGGGATATGGATTTTTTACTTGGTTCCAAGACCAGAAGGGAATTCAGTGGTGACTTCCAAGTTGATCTACAAGATCAATCATGCTACACATGGAAGCATAGAGATGTACAAAGCTTGATTTGTGGCCAGAGGATTCTCCTAGCAAGAGGGAGAGGACTACGACGAGACACTTTCTCTAGTATCTATAAGAAGTGTACACAGAGAAACCACAAGATACATGAGAAGGAGTCTCATGTATGTATATTGAATAAGACTTTGTACAGGCTTAAGCAGTCACCGAAGGCATGATATGCTAGACAATTATTTTGATGAGATTGAGGATGGTTGCACCTTGATATTGGATGACCTATTTCTTACAAGGGATGAGAAGCTCACAGATGGGTGCAAGAGAGAACTCACTTCAGAGTTCGAGATGAAGGATCTAGGTATGATGCACTATTTCTTGGAATTGGAGGTGTGGCAGAGGCCATATGAGATTTTCCTTAGCCAAGGAAAATATATTGTTGATATCTTGCATAGATTCGAGATGATGGATTGCAAGTCCATGGCCACACCTATGATGACGAATCTAAATATATTGAGTGATTCATATTCATATTTGGTGGATCACACGATGTACATGCAGTTGATTGGATCATTGATGTACTTGGTTAACACCAGGCCAGGCATATGTTTTGTATTGAATGCTTTGATTCAGTACATGGTTGAACCCAAATATGTACATT
This sequence comes from Picea sitchensis, assembly GCA_010110895.2. Classification (NCBI taxonomy): domain Eukaryota; kingdom Viridiplantae; phylum Streptophyta; class Pinopsida; order Pinales; family Pinaceae; genus Picea; species Picea sitchensis. Next base: position 21,760 of record SNQJ01S0147079.1, on the reverse strand, counting down.
GGATAGAAGCAAAGCATGTGTTGAGGTACCTGCATGGTACGGTTGGATATGGACTTAGATAAGTCTCATATAGAGAAATGAATTTTCAAGTTTATACACACTATGACTAGGCAGGGAGTGCATTGGACCAGAAAATCACTTCAAGGTGTTTCTTCAGTTTGGGAATTATATGGTATTTTCTCTAGTTAATAGTTGAAAAGAAAATACCATATAATTCCTTTAACTAGTAATCAGGCTCACCATATGTGCCTAATACACTATTCATCCTTTTCCATATCCTCTTAAAACAATGATATACCACTGAGAAATTCAACAAGAAAAAATTGTGGCCTCACTCCAAGGCCACATAATAACCCTTTCATTTTAAAAATGATGTGAAGTTCCTTTCCAAGCTTTCAAAAAACTTATACATGCAAGCATGAACCTTACCTAACTCTCTCCCAAATGACACCACTCTCATGCTAACCTAGTCAACAAATCGATATACATCTATGTAGTCCACTTATACACCTTCAAATAAACAAACAACACATGCATTATCCATACCCGGAGTCCACTTATACACCTTCAAAGAAAAAGAAATACAACTTGAAAAATAACATATAGGGTGGAACAATTAGTACATGAGTCACTTATTAGGATGTATAAGAAGATCATCAAGTTGTTGAGGAGGCTCTAGATTGTAATATTCCATATATAAAATAGTATGCATAACAAAAATAAATAGCTAGAAATGGCGGATAAACAATTATATAACCATAACAACACCACAATAATACCAAAATAATACCAGAATAACATCAGAAAGAGAACTTTGATTACTGAGAGCAATGTTCACTTGCGTCTTCGAGGGGGAAATCTCCAACAAAGTAGAGCTCTATTACAATAATATCCAAGACAAAAATTATCATACCCTCGACTCCTATTTATACTAAATATGACTATCAAAAGAACATTCTAGAGGAAGATCCTTCTAGAAGAAGAAGATTCTATTAGGTATTCTTACATTTGACTTATTCTTTCTTATTGCTAGGCCTTATTAATATTGACCTTTATTACATGGAAATATATTGTTCTACCTACGTGAGGGGTTAGGTCCCTAACATGTCCTCCCCCTTAAAAACAACCTTGTCCTCGAGGCTTGAGATGAGGAAATTGTTGCATAATGGTAGTTGGTTCCCACGTGGCATCTGTTGGAGTTGTATCTTTCCACTGGACTAACACTTCCTTGTTGGTTCGCTGACGCAGACGATGCTCATGATGGTCCAAAATGGCTTGTGGTTGTATCCAAATGGAGCCTTCTTCGTCCAACTCGAAAAGGTTGGTTTGAGTTTGGCACTTAGTTCCAATCACCTTCTTTAAGAAGGAAACATGGAAAATAGGATGGAGCTTAGAATGATTGGGAAAGGCTAACCGATAGGCCACCTGTCTCGCACTCTTGAGAACAGTATAAGGACCATAAAATTTGGGCGCCAGTTTCTGACAATGGTCAACCTTGAGGGAATTTTGCTTGTAAGGTTGAAGTCGAAGAAACACTTGATCTCCTTCTACAAATTGACGTTCAGAGTGACCTTGATCTTCTTGTTGCTTCATGCAATTCTAGGCCATGACCAAATTCTCTTTTATGGTACGAAGAATAGCCTCTCAAACTGTAAGTGTTTGGTCAAGCGCCTGGACCTTCGAGACACCTGGAAAGTATGAGAGAACTGAAGGTGTATTTTTTCCATATACTTCTTCAAAAGTATTCATGCAGGTAGTTGTATGGTATGAAGTGTTGTACCACCATTCAGATAGTGGTAACCATTGAGCCCATTGATTTTTCCTTTTAGATGCAAAACACCTCAAATATTTTTCCAAACACTTGTTGACAACTTCAATTTGACCATGATTATGGGGATGATAAGTTATGATGAGATGCAATTGGGTGCCTTGTAGCTTGAAAAATTCTTGCCAAACAATGCCGGTGAAAGTTGGGTCGCGATCAGAAACAATAGAATGAGGCATGCCATGAAGCTTGAAGACCTGATCCATGAAAATTTGAGCCACAATGGAGGTTGTAAAGGGGTGTTGAAGAGCACATAAATGAGCATACTTGTAAAGAAGATCAACTACCACCATGATGATTGATTTATTGCCCGATTTAGGTAATCCTACAATAAAATCCATAGAGATATCCCGCAAAATAGAAGGGGGAATCGGAAGCAGTTGTAGTGTGCCAAAAGATTTGACCGTTTCACCCTTGTTGCATTGACAAACATCACATTCATCCACAAAATTGAAAACATCATGTTTCATACCATCCCAGAAAAAAGAACGTTTGACCCGGTCATAGGTTTTAGTAAACCCGAAGTGCCCAGTGGTGGGTGTAGCATGAAGCTCATAAAGTACCGTGGATTTAAGTTTTGATTGTTGACTTAAATACAAACAGCCTTTGTATCGAAGCTCATCATTGAGCCAAGAGTACCCTGGGGACACTAGAGAATTGGCCTACAATTTTTGTATCAGATGTGAACTTTTGGGATCATGTAGCCATTCCTAGTGAACAACTTGGAGCCAATCTGGTACAATGAAGGAGAGAGAAAAAAGGGACCCTTATCTTCATATTTTCTGGAAAGTGCCTCAACAACCACATTGTCTTTTACTTTCCTGTAAATGATCTCATAATCATATCCAAATATCTTAGTCACCCATTTTTTTTTCTCTAGGGAGGAAAGGTGTTGTTCCACAAAATACTTGAGGCTCTGATGATCTGTTTTAATTTGGAAGCATTTCCCCAATAGATAAGGGTGACAAAGATCCACAACATGCAGAATAGCCAACATTTCCTTTTCATAGATTGATTTGACAAAGATCCACAAATAATAGCCAACATTTCCTTTCATAGATTGATTTCCCAAATGTCTCTCTGACAATTATTTATTAGTGAAATCCAAAGGTCTACCATATTGCATAAGGACTTCTCCAATTCCTTTCCCTAAAGCATCACATTCCGTGACAAAGGTATTTGTGAAATCGAAGGATATTGTGGACTGGAGTGGTGTACATGGACATCTTCAAGTTTTGAAAGTTCGAAAGTAGTTTTGGAGTAAGAGGAAAGCACCTTTTAAGGAGAGTTGAGAGGCTAATATTTCCATAATTTTAACAAACTTGCAATAATAACCCCGTTAAACCCAAAAAATCCACTAAGATTTTGAGATCTTTGGGTGAGGCCAATCTGCATAGCTTCAATATTTTTAAGATCCACCCTAGACACCGGCCTTGCCAAGAAGATGACCTAAGTAATTGACTTTGAGGTGCCAAAGAACATTTAGATTGTTTGAGGAAAATCTATGTTGAGAGAGAGTAGGATGGAGAACATGATCCACATGGGGAGGAGATGGATTTCCAAGTTTTACCATAGATGAGGATATCATCAAATAATACTAAGACAAAATGATGAAGAAAAGGACGGAAGACATGATTCATGAGGCTTTGGAAAGTGGAGGGAGCATTGGTACGTGCTCAGCATGACCAAAAAATCATAGTGGCCCTCATGAGTTATAAATTCAATATTAGGAATCTTTGCCCTCGCTCATGCGGATTTGGTGGTAGCCGAATGAAGATCAAGTTTAATAAAGAACCGAGCACCATTAAATTCCATCCAAGAGATCATCAATGATGTGAATGGGAAATTTGTCTTTAATGGAGGATTTTGTTGAGGGTAATGGAAGTGAGGACACATGTGCCAAGAACCTTATTTCTTAAGTACCATGACAACAGGAGAAGAGTAGGGGCTCGTACTAGGACAGATAACACCTGTGCTGAGCAAGTCTTGAACAATTTTCTCAATTTCATCTTTTTGGGGGAAAAGGGATGACGATAGGGACGAATATTGGGAGGAAGAATTCTTGGGACAAGGGGAATGGAATTATCATGAACACCACAGGAAGGAGGGAGGCCCTGGGGAGTGGAAAAAATTGCTTGATGTTTAGAGAGGATGGATTGGAGGTCCTACGGCACAGAGGGTGTCACAGTGGCTTGTATGGCATGGAGTTGAGCAATAACACCAGAATGACATTTTTTGAGCATTTTTTCCATACGATGGGAACCGATGATCTCTGGGGAACCGACAGTGATGCCTTGGAACTTATATTGTTGGCCCTCCTGGTCGAATTGCATGGTTAATTCCTTAAAATCCATGAGAATGGGACCAAAAGTCATGAGCCATTATGCACCCAACAAAATGTCACAACCACCCATGTTAATAGAAAACATATGATATTTCATGTGGTACTCACCAATTTGGAGGCGTATATTTTCACAACGCCCTCCACATTTCATGGAGCCTCCATTAGCAATCATGATTTGAAAATTATTGACAGCACAAATATAGCAATTAGTTTCTTGGAAATGAGGAGATGAATAAAATTAAGGGTGCTTCCAAAATCAAAAAGAATGATGACCTTCCTATGCTTAATGTAACCAATTAGCTTGAGGGTTTTGGGAGGAGAGAAACCAATGAGATTATTTAGGGAAATGACTGGTTCTACTTCGGGAGGTTCTGAGGGAGGGTTCACATTAGTGGGTTCAGGTAACATGGACACAAGGGGAGCCTCAACATCATCTTCCAAAACATCCTATGAGATGGCCATAAAAATTTATTGTTCCTTACACTTTTGCCCAATAAAATATTTGTCATCACAATTATAACAAAGGCCTTTGGGTAAGCGTTCAGCCATTTCGGCCCTAGTCAATTTTTGGATCTTTAGTGGAGTAGAAGGAGGAGTGGGAGTGATTGGTTTAGTGCGAGGAATAAAGGAGGGTTTTCAGTTTTGAGAAGAGACAACCTGTTGTGATTCCTTAGCTATTTTAGTATCATCCACCCAACTCTAAGGCCGAGCCATGAGGACATGGGCACAAATCTCATCCTTGAGGCCGCTAATAAAACATTATTGGAAAAAAAAACATTAGACATGCCCTTTGTATGAAAAGTCAATCACTCAAAAGCAGTTATAAAGTCTTCCACTCTGTCAGATTGTTTCAACTTGGTCAAATGGACTAAATGGTTGGTTTCAGTGTCAAAGCGTTCATAAATCTCTGCCACAAAGTGTGTCCAAGCCACATACCCTTGGTGGACATTTTTTCTCCATTTCCACCATTTCCAGTGTTCTTGATCTATATGGAGAACACCATACTGGAGTTTAGCCAAATCATTTGTAATGCCATACAAAGAGAAATAATGTTCCATTTGATTTACCCAGCCAGTGGAATCAGAGCCATAAAATTTGATCACATCCACATGCAGAAGGCGTAGGTCACGCTGAAAATTTTGGGAATGAGATAAAGTTTCACCTTCGGATTGAAAAGGTGGGTCATATGAGGGAAGATCTGCAAGGATATGCAGCTTGGCATAGATCATCGTAGTGACGGATTCAAGTTGGGTAGAAAGGTATCGTTTGAGGTTCTCTATTTTGGCGTTAATGGAGGAATGCATGTTTTTATTTATGATGGAAATATTAGCACTGAGTTGTCTCACTTCTTGTTGGGTTTCTGTGAAATTAGAGTGCAAGGCATTGAAGCGAGCTTCCAAGTATTGGCTACTGATTTGGGCCATGATTAAGAGGGAACACGAAAAGGGGCATGTGGGACCACACAGAAAATGGGTTATGGGTGAAGTGTATCACAATGATCAGGGCAAAGAGTTGAATCCAATGGGGTAAAGCCCAAATAAGGGTGTTAGAAAGGGGTTGGCTCCACGAGAAAAAACAATTATTGAAAAATGATAGGTATGACTGCGATAAGGGAGAAGAGAGAAATTCAACAGGACAAGTCTCAAATAATGGTGCCAACAGGATCCAGACTTTTTTTCTTACTACTGCAAAGTTATACTCTAATTTGAAGAATATTGCAGTGATGAAATGCCCAAATGCTTAACAGGAAGAAATGTGTAGTAATTTCGCAATCTGAATGCAAGAGACATAGTTCTATTTTTGTTTTTGTCCCAAGGGTTAGGGTATTCAAGGGTTTTCCCTGTGTTATAGCTCTCTGATATACATATGGGGTCCAACAGTGGTACTCGATCCAATATCTCAGGGCACCAATTGAGGAGGCTAGACCGTACCCTTAGTTGTACTACTCGACTACCCAGTTACTAGAGAGTATATTCTTGAGCATTGTTCTCGGTCGAACTATGGCAGTTAGGCGGCCGATCGGATTATCTATGGAGGGATTCAGGAGATCTAGGTCAATTTGTATACAGGTTTTGTCTTATGCGCTACCACTTGAAGGGGTACCAACAGGGGTTACAAGGGTGGCCAAAAGATGTGCTCTTAAGTACCACTTGTATTTCATGTGTGTATGAATCCCCGACAGTTGGTTTATGCTCGTAATGACATATCTTTGTAGCTTAAAGACGTCGGAATACGTCTCTACCCTGGAAAAAAAAAATTTAACCCACAATTTTCTGTCGAGGAAGGTGTTTTGATACGACTTGTAATATTCCATATATAAAATAGTATGCAGAACATAAATAATTAGCTAGAAATGGCATATAAACAATGATATAACCAAAACAACACCACAATAATACCAAAATAATACCAGAATAACACCAGAAAGAGCACTTTGATTACTGAAAGCAATGTTCACTTGCCTCTTCGAGGGGGAAACCTCCAGTAGAGAAGAGCTCTATTACAATAATATCCAAGAAAAAACTTCTCATACGCTCGACTCCTATTTATACTAAATATGTCTATCAAAAGATCATTCTAGAGGAATATCCTTCTAGAAGTGGAAGCTTCTATTAGGTCTTCTTACATTTGACTTATTCTTCCTTATTGCTAGGCCTTATTAATATTGACCTTTATTACATGGAAATATATTATTCTACCTATGTGAGGGGTTAGGTACCTAACATAGATTGTGTAGTGGGCATATGTAGGCACAATTTGATGGTATTTAATTCACGCAAGGAAATATCCTTTGAAAAATAGCATATTGAACCATGGTGTGCACATGTGTTACTTGTTGTAAGGTGAGTCCAAATTTGTCATGCAATATCCATGTTTCCAAGATTGAGTGGTTCCTCATTTGTATTATTGTGGTAACATACTTAAGTCATCCTGAATAGACAGACTCCTATATTGTACACCTTTGTAACAACTATTTCATAAAATTTGGATTAAACGAATTGGATCTTACCCTAATTCGGTTAAGTATTCAATCAAATTTGCATTGTCCAATTTGGTCCACTACCTATCACACAAACCTCATTGGGTTTGAACCTATGAACTCCCCAAATCCCCAAAGGGCATGAGGGAGGGTCGCAAACCACATGAGTCATAAGGTCATGCTCTCTTTAAGACTCCATTGACAAAGGAAAATTGGATATACTACACCTTATTGTACCTAACTACATTGTGTGGTCCTAAATGCATGTATCCTTACATACAAGCCTTAAAAATCACAAAATTTAACAATAAAGGAAGGAGGGAATGGTCTCCTAATTTTCTCCACCATTTTGTATGAATTCATGATATTTTGTATGAAAAAAATGTTAAATAGTCTTAATTTTAAAAAATAACCATATGCTTTATAAAAATTCCATGGAAAGTTCTTCATCCTTGTGGCCTATCCTTGCCATATCCATAAAGGTTGGAAAATTTTCATGAAAAATTGTTCATTTATTGTGGATTATCCTTTCCATCTCCATCAAGGTTCTTGTCTACCAATCTAGGATAAAATTATTTCTAATACACCCTTGGTTGTTCTTCGACAAGAAAAATGTGGAACTATGTCTAAAGAAGTATACGTTACCACATTGGGTTCCTTTGTTAGTTCTTTCAATAGGAAGATTGTTTTATAATGGATGAAAAATTATCCTTCAATATTTTTATTGTTAGTAATTTGGCTAGAGATTGTCTTGAATGCAAATATTTTTTAAATATCCTCCTTAGTGGTTAGGGCCTTACGAAAATTTTGTGTGGCCATACCTCATGTTTTACTCTAATTGAAATTGGGATCTCCACTAAACCTCCTTATGTGTAGCTCATCCACATTTAATAGGTTTTGAAGCTTCATATCTTAGGTCTATATTTATTCATCATATAGATTAAAAGGAAGAAGTAGAGAGATGTACTTTGGTTCATCTTTAACAATGTGGTGACTCTTCTTCTACACATTATCGATCTATCACATGTACCTTTTTAGAAATTCCATAATGCACATTGTAACTTAATGAAACCAAGTAATCCAACCCTCCTCTCCCTTAGTTGAGAAAGCATATTTCAAATCTTTTGAAACAATCAAACTCTTGTTATTGAAATGAGAGATTTAAAATGAACTTATTTTTGTGTATGCTCTTCTTCTTTCCCCTTATGACAACTAAAAATAAATATATTTGTGGTTTGAATAAAATGGTCTCGCCCAATACATGGATATTGGTCAGCATGATTGCCTAAGATCAGAACAATGAATCTCCAAGTGATGGCCAAGTTCAAATAATGACATAATAGTATGGTATTTTCCTCTTTCTTAGTTCAAAGAGACAACATCACTTTCAATTTCTAAATCAAAGAAATAAATCCAAATTTAAATATCATCCTAGATAGTTTAAGACACTAAACTCTTAAAAACACATAATATTATTGCATCACTCAAAATATAAAAGCTGTGCTTACAAAACTCAAATATTGTAACAATTGTGGGGATTTTAACCCACGAAATATAAAAACTATTCTTACAACACTCAAATATTGTAATAGTTGTGGGGATTTGAACCCACATCCTTTTATACTAGGGCCTAAATGTAGTGACTTAAACTCATTTGGCCAAACTGACAATTGTGGTTCTAAAATGTTGAGATTGACGAGAGATACAATCCAACAATTAAGAGAGAAGAGAGCAATCACAAACTTGTCTTATAAATTTGTTGGTAGTTGATTTGGTTGGATAACTTAAGTCTTTTTAGCTTCATGCAAGAGAGTTGATTTCTGAGTTGGTTGAGTTTTCATGCTTCAATCCCAAGTCAAGAGTTACTTTAGAGTAAGTTTACTTTAAATACTATCCACTAAATACAAGAAGTGTCCAAATTTCCCACACAATTTTCTTTTAAAATAATAGTTGATTTTTTATAAAAGAAAACTACATCACCTCAATACATAAGATTTCCTCTATCTTTGTCAGCTAGTTCAACAAGCCATCACCATCTGACCTTATCTCAAATGGTAGAGTGGAGGACTATAGTGGGAAACCTCGATATTGTAATCCTTAGGTCACTAGTCAGGTTGGAACTTTTGTTTTGTTTTTATTATGGTATTTTTTTAGTTGTACTTGTCTTTCGTATGTGTGTTATTTTCTCATGTTATTTGTCAACCATAATTAGAACCATCATCTATGTTTTTAACAAATAAGAACAAATTCCAATGTAAATGGTTACCCTCAAACAAGAGAGATGTGAAAGATCATACAATTCCTCAATCAATATTAATGTTTAACAACAAACAAATACAAACATGTATCTCTTTAATTTATATACCAATGCATATGTATGAGAATTTATTAACAACAATTAGTGTAGATTATAAATTACAACTATTTTCCTTAAAACCCTCTACACCCATTACAACAATCACTGTAGATTAGCAAATTAAAACTATTTCTCTTAAATACCTCTAAACCCATTGAAATAGTGGTTATCTTGATGTTTTACACATATTATAAGTACATCCTTCACAAGGTATATAATCCTTTTACTATAAAAATTGAATTATATTAAATCGACTAATTAATCTTGTGAATAAAGATATTAAATTTTATTAATATAAATTTAAAGTTATTTCTTATAGGAAGTTAACTCAAAAGTTCGGTGGGTTAGTTTGAATGGTTGAGTACTTTGTATTGCAAATAAGAGGTGGTGGGGCCATATCCTTGGGCCGGTGATATGCAATAAGTTAATACTTCATATCCCTCTCAGGTCAAGTGTACTATATTTTACGTCAATAGTTTACCTGGACTATCACTCATCAATGACAATGAAATCTCAAGGATTTCTTATGCATCATTACATGGAAAAAAAAAAAAGATAAGTTAACTTAAAATTAAAAAATATATATTTAAATAGAAATATATGTGCAACGTTAACCTTGAAGAGATCAAATGATCATATTGTGACTCTTATGTTTAGGTCTTTTGGATCAATTTTATTATCTTATTAATGGCATGGGGTTATAAAGATAATAATATTGCAACTCTTATACTTATGTCTTTTGGATGAATTTTATCATCTTAGTCATTGGAACAAAGTTATGAATAAAGAGTTGTGCATCATCAAAATTAATGTTCAACTTCAAAATCAATTCAATATTTTTCTTATACTGTTTAAATAATTTATTATTTATGTAGAATGTTAAAATAATCGATGTGCTCATTTAACCATAAACAATATCACAATATTGCCACTGAACCATAGGCACGCAGCCACCCACAAGCATCGTAAACTTTGACAGATAGAATAATTATGGAAGCAGTACTAGACCCAACATATAACCAAGAGAGAGTGCACCTCTCTCCAAAGGTAGCCCACCAAGCAGAAATTCCCAAAACTAGAAACCAAGACAAATACCCAGTTGCAATTGTTGCACTTGCACTCCTCCTCTTGACTTGTGCACCACTTTATCTTGTGTGAGCTTGTGAGTGAATGTGTCTCCAAATGAGCTCAAGAACCCTCTATTTATAGTGCTCCTTGTCAATTGTCAAGGCCGACTTCTTATCTTAGAGGCTAATACTTTAATATTAATTATTTTATTGATCCAACTTGTCTTTTAGGGTTTCTACACATATTTTTACGGTTTCTCTACCTTCCAGAATATTATAATATAGTCAGAGGTCACACATGGAGGTTAATACCTCCCATAGACACCATAATATCAACACTCCCTCCTATATAGGGAGGTATTAACATGTAGCATCATCATAGCCAGACAAGCTATCCCATGATCACTTAGATCAAGTCACGAGCATCATCATCACTATCAACATCAACTGATAGCATCCTGACATAAAAAATTATATCTTCGTCTGCATCATCTCTCGAGGCCATACTCCATCTAAGTAATAGGGCATGATGTTGAATAAGTCATGTGTTGGACTCATTGCACTTAATAGAGTGTCTCGCATAAGTCACTCACTCAACATAGTGATACAAGGACCATTCATGGAACACGAGATTATCTGAAAGCTTCACACAACTCTAATTATCACAATATATCATAGTCGAATCCAACACCTGGTCAAATAGTCCAAAAACCAGCTTACGGAGCCATACTTCTTTCGTATAAGCATCACAAGATGCAATATACTATGCTTCTGCAGTGTTGAGTGAAACAGGATTTTGTTTCCTGCTAGCCTATGATATCATAGTAGATCCCAAATTGAAACATATACTAGAAGTATTATGTGTTTCATCTGCACTCCCTGCCCAATCTAAATCAATAAATCCATGCAATTTTACATCATTGTTTGAGGCATATCTCAAACCATAATTTAGCGTCCCATGAAGATATCTCAAAATGTGCTTTGCAGCTATCCAATGCCCATGTCTATGTTCCACTTGGAACTGGCTCAACGTGTTCACAACAAAGCAAATGTTTGGCCAGGTGTTAACCAAATACATCAATGAGAAAATCAATTGTTGGTATAGGGATGAGTCTACTAGATCATAATCAGAGTCTCTCATCTTCCTCATATCCGTCACCATGGGAGTTTGTTGGCAGCCATTTCGCATTTTTATCCTATCTTTATAAGCTGCCTACACAAGTGTTTTGGAACCCTTGATTCTCATTGCAATCTTTTGAATAAAACAACACTATTATCTTGCGCATTTGCACACCTGCCTTTTGTTCTCGTTTTCACGACTTCAAGCGTGAAAACTTTGATTTCGAAGTCACGTCAATGGCATTAAAATCGTCACTGGATTATTATGGTTACTCTTGTCTATGTGTTCATTGCATTTCCATTTCGATTATGGTCTCACAGTTGGCAAGACACCAAAATCTTTACTCGTTTGGCATTTTTTGGTTGTTAATATGACTTCATTTTTATAAGACTGTGATGATATTCTAATGATTGTGATTGAGTCCTTGATTCAATGGTGGTTGGATGTTCTATTGCTTTTGATCGAATTCAATGGTTTCATAACAATGCATTAACATGGTGATTAGACCCTTAATTCAATGTTTTCATACAAATCATACGATTTATTATCAAATCCTTGGTGCTATATTCGAAACATTGTTTTGATTTTAAAACCATGCAAACACTCTTGCTTGTGCAAATATTTGGGTCGACTTACCATAGTTTTCATTAATTGTTTGAATGGCATTGTTTTTAACACATTGTAATAGTGATCACCATAGCACCGTCGATTGTACATTCGATATGAATTTTCTGCATGGATTGTTTCCTTCCATCACCCTCGCACACTTAGGCATTAATGCTTGCCTTGTATCTCGGGCTACCTCTGTTGGTTTTGAGAAAACTGTGGGAATTGGTCATGTGTCTACCCTATCCAAACCCCTCACCATTCACCCTATTGACTGTGTGCTTTCTCCTATAGGGCGAATTTAACCCCATGGTGTTCAGAGTCTGTTATTGTTTGATAGTGCCAGAGAAGAATTTAACCCTGTATTGCCTCCCAGAGACACGTTTTTGCGTGGGCGATTATGGGCAAACGGTTTTGAATCAGATCAAACCCTTGAAAACCTTGAACCGAAATTAGCTCCTTTACCTTCATTGCGGGTGGTTTCCTCAGAAATTGTTTATTACAGAGATCTAGCTCGTGTTTTACAGGTCAAATTTCAGATCCTCTCCGTGGCTGTAAGGTGCGTTTTGGGTCTGTGTGTATTTGCTGGAATGTTTATTACTTCTCCAGACCTGGGCCACAACCCCTCTCTCACTCGTCCATTCATGTGTCTTTGCCCCCTGTTGAACCCTTGATCAAGTCAAAGGGTATTCAACCAGTCTGCTAGCAAATTTTTACATCTACAGGGTATGTGATTTTTAAAGAAAAAATGTGTAAGCAGCTATAGCCATCATGATTCGATTTGATTGCACAATGCCTGGTATGATTTTGTTTAATTTTAGCATGATTCTATCTTTCTTGAATTAGTATAAACGATTTTCTCTGAATTAATTATGTTTCGTTTGAATAGATTCAAAAACGATTATGTTATTACCAAAAATGATTTTGTTATGAATCATGTACAGGAGATTTGTTTGCTAAAATCGTACATAGCTATGTTTTGATTGATATGATTTTGCATTAGTATAACGATTGTGTCGGCCCAGAGTTAGTTCGATTCATTTCTTTTGGTTTGATTCTGAAATGATGTTGTATGCCCTCAATTAGCATAGTCGTTTGTATATGCGTTGAAGATTGGTTTGATATAGTTCTGTTAGTTTTGAATTAAAAAAAAACAATTATGTTATTTTTGTTTTGATTCAAAAACGATTTTGTTAACTTCTGAGTCGACATAAACTATTGTGTTTGTATTGAATGAATATGAAATATTTGCTTGATCGGTTATAGTTTGTTTCGATTGAGATTGATTCAAAAATGATTTCGTTGGTTTCGAATTATCAAAACGATTTTGTCTGCTCCGAATTGGTAATAAAAAAAAAAGTGTTTGACAGATTGCATATATCCCTGTTACCATTCGGTTAATTAAACACGATTTCTATCTGTTTCAAATTGGCATAAAGATTTGGTTACTTCTGGCATGAACGATTTTCTCTGTTTTGAAATAGTAATTAAAGGTTTGTTTAATAGGTCAAATATATTTCTGTTATCATTTGGACTAAGTTAAAACGGTTATGTTTGCAAATAAGACCAGCTACAGAATCGTGAGATTCTGTAGCTAGTCTTAAAATTTGGATTTTGTTGATTTTACAATTAAAACATGATCTAAAATTGTCTTCTTTTGCCTATCCACAGGTACATACGAATTTCAATGGAAAATTGGACATGTTGTGGCAGTTAAGAAGATGCTTTTGTTATTTGGTTTTGTTTTAGGTTGTTAGTTTTAGTCAGAAATAGAGACTTGGGAGATTGTTCCCAGATTTTTTGTAAATTGTTTTTGATAATTCCCACGGGGATGTTTTACCCTGTGGCCTTTAAATACTTGTTATTTTTTGTAAAGAACCCATCATCACTGTTGGGAGAAGAAAGACTTTGGACTTATGAGGATACAAACTAGGATGAAAGTGGATGTTTTGTAACAGCTTTAGCTTTCAATATATCAAACTTTTATTTCGAGTTTTGTTCATATCAGTTTGCAATCAATTATCGACTACTTTAGCTATCATAATTCTTTGCAGGTTGATGTGATTTGGTTTATGTGTTGTCCTTATCTAATGTCTCTTATTTTAAAGTACAGCAATTACTTTGTTTCAATTTAATGAATTAAAGTTTTATCTTCTTCGTTAAATGAATCATTTTGTACAAATCTTCGCATACGGGTTTATCTAAATGTGATGATTTGTAAATTTTAAGATTGTTGTCATTTTATGTCTTGTTTGTCCTATCATTTATATTCAAAGAGCACTTTTKCTTCCTGTTTACAAGAAGCTTGTGGAAAATATGGTGTGGGTTTCCTCCCATCGAACAGTTGAATCAGATACTTTGCACGGGACAAATTGGAAAGCGTTATTACAGGTTAGTTTATTTAGTGTTATTTAAGTAGTTTAGATGGATATATATAGTTTAGATTTATAGTTAGGATTATTATTTTAATTGCTCAGCTTAGATAGTTTTCATTTTATTTCTTTCTCATAAAATTATAAAAATAAAAATAAAAAAACAATAGTTTTGTTGTCATAGGACAGTTTACAAATGATTTTTGCAGGTTTTCATTTAAAATCTGTAATTTGTAAATATTGTACATTTGTGATTAAGATTTAATTGTGTTGATAGTTGAACATTTAATTAAGTAGAATTATTGTTTTATGATATCAGTTAGTAAATTGTATGTATTTGTTTTAGATTTGTATATAGTTTTGTTGTAGCTGTTTTTCCCACTTAGATTAGTTTTTCTTAGTTTAGCTTTTCTTTCATTTTCCTAGGACTTAGATCGACCAACGGAGCCGCTAAACCCGTCGGGGTGGGTTATCCCAAACGGATTGGGTTATTTAGACAACCCCAGACTGGATCCACTCCTCCAGTTGACGAGCATTCATTTTCGCCCATCAACAAATGGCGCTAGAAGGAGGGTCGACTAACAAGATGGCCTTGTAGGAGCCTTTATTTTAAATGTATCCAATTTCCCCCATGGCTCCCCAAATCACTGTGTTGGAACATACTTTCTACTTCTCATTACCCGATGTTCCCAACGAGACAGTCTCTCGCTTGTCCAAACTCACCTTTGATGGTAGAGGCAATATATCTGCTAAAGACCACCTTAACAAGTTTTGGTGCAAATGCATCAAACATGACATCTCAGATTTAGGAGTTTTATGCAGATTGTTTGCTTTTACTTTTAGAGGTCGGATCAAACATTGGTTTGAATCCTTTCTAGCATGTCACAATTTTTATTGGTTTCAATTTTTATATGAGTTTCTAGATGCTTTTGAAATTTATGATTTTAATCAATTATATGAAGAATTTCATACTTCGCTAATCAACGGCGATTCATCTTCAGAAGACTTTTTGACAAGAGTCTATCATATCCTCTGTAAATTTAATTTCGATGACATGTCATTGGCATTAAATCTCTTCTATGATGCTTCCATCCCTTCCATTCAGTCATGTTCAATCACGAATGAAGAACTAATTGCAAATCCTATCACTCAACTGCAAGAAAAATTCTCTTCGCAAGAAGAGAAGGATCCTTCCGACAATGTTGAACAAGCTAGGGAGGTAGAATCTATTGATCAGGCTCTTATTGACAACCAAATTGGTTTTTCCTTTGAATCA